>JAQGBT010001144.1:0-35711 GCA_034698585.1 Disparrhopalites patrizii
AATTAAAATATAAATTGAATGAAATATCAGTGAAATATAAATTAAAATATAAATTGAATGAAATATCAGTGAAATATAAATTAAAATATAAATTGAATGAAATATCAGTGAAATATTTTAAATATAAAATGATTGAAATAATTTTTACAAAAATTAAATGAGGCAAGTTTGTCCACAAAAGGAGAAAAGAAAATTTCCTTTGGAGTGAACTGTATTTCTCCAGGCAAGTTACGAAGAAACCCAAAGCACCTTTAAGGATGTATTAATACACGTGTAAAGACGCTAGAAACAGAGGAGGTCACTTGCAATGCAAGGGCTCTCCAGAGATTATAGGTGAAATTGCGAAAGAAAGTAAGAAAAAATCCGCCATGGCCATAAAACAAGAGGAATCTCCCCGTTAGAGGACAAATAGAGAGGAAATTGGGTGTGGAAAAGAGGCCCGTGTGAGCCAGTTAATTACCCAGTGCGGAGCTTTCCCTTTCCAAGCACTTGTTTACATTTTACCGCTCCTGGGTGTGTGCTCTGAGCGAGCCTCAATATCCACACATTCCCCTTAATTACCCGGACCGAAACTCATCCTGCTGCCTGCCACACGTGAAACACGTTCAATTTAGGTGGAAGGGGATTTTCTACACTCCAAAATTACGTGTAAAAAAGGGATCAAAATCTGACTATCCCCCTCGGGTTATTTTTAAGACATTCCCCGAGTCAAGCTTCTACAAGGATATTGGGTGCTTTAACTAAAATTTCTAAAAGGTTATAACCCGGGAAAGTAAAAGGGTAATAATAAAAAAAAGTGATAATAACACAGTGCCCAGAATAACTCGGAGGGTGCTTTAAAATGCAGGGGAACGACATTTACGGGGGATCGTTTCATCCCTGGGAAAATATGGACCTTTGGATTCCATCTTGTTTTAGTACGTCAAGGCAAGGAAAGACATCAGGAGGGGGAAAATTCACCTGCAAACAGATGCTTGAGGGGGAAACATTTGACCTTTTGTGGGAATTCCGAAGAGAGTAAAATCTCCAAATCTATAGTGAAGGAGATGTAGAAGAGGAATAGACGTAATGGGAGACTGAGAGAAAGCAACAAACGCAAAAGTGAAACAAAGAAAGAGGGAAAGACGGGAGAAAGCAAGAAGGAAACAAAAATAATAACCAGAGGAATAACAGGAAAAGGAAACAGAAGACAAGAAAGCAAATGATAAAGCAATATCAAATGAGAAACCACAGCAGAAAGCGAAAATGTAAAAGAGACAGAAAGAATTACACGGCATGAAAGTAGTAAAAAAGAAAAAGAAAGTAAAATCTATAGAGCAGAAGGAAGTAAAACCGAAATACCAAAAGTAAAACAGAAATTCCAAAAATATTTAAAAAAAAAAATACCAAAAACAAAAAAGAAATACAAAAAACAAAAAAGAAATACCAAAAGCAAAATAGAAAGCAACAAAAAAGAAACACCAAAAGCAACAAAAAAGAAATATCAAAAGTAAAATAGAAAACAACAAAAAACCAAATTAAAATAGAAATCAACAAAAAATCAAAACCAAATTAAAAGAGGAAGCAAAAATAAAACAGAAAACAAAAAATCATACAAAAACTAAAATAGAAAGCAAAAATAAAATTAAAATAACAAAAGCCACACAAAAATGATCACAGAAAGCAAAAATAAAATTAAAATAACAAAAAGCACACAAAAATGATCAGAGAAAGCAAACATAAAAAACTACACAAAAATAAAAACAGAAAGCAAAAATAGACAATAAACAACAACAAAATATACAAACACGAAAAAGGGAAGCAAAAATAGCAGAAGCAGCAATAAAATATGCAAAAATAAAATAAAAAACTAAATATACACAAATAAAAAGAGAAAGCAAAATTATAATAAAAAACAACAAAACATACAAAAATGAAACAAGCAACCACAAATAATATATAGTGAAAGAGCAGTATAAAAGATAACGCAGACCTTTAATAGAGATAAACCAATATAAAAGTGACAGTAAAAATAAAATAGAGAGAAACCAGCATAAAATAAGATAGAAAAGAAGAGAGTACAAATAAGACCGAAAGTAAACAAGAAAGTAAAGGAGAAAAACGAAAAAAGAACGTGCAAATGTAAACAGGGGACACGAGAGGAAAACGAAAGGTGGAAGGAGAGGGAAAGGAAATGCGGGAAAGTAAAAAAAACGTAAAAGTACTACAACCCCCATAACGCTTATGGGAGAGATAAATGTTCAGCCTCAGCCCGTTTAAGCAAGTCTTAATTACCTATAAAATCCATTGGAACAAAATTCTATTGCTTTCCCCCTTGTCTGACTCCTTTTGCTACACTTTTTTTTACAACTTAACCCAAGGACGATTGGACCATTCTTCCACCTCACCGGTTTCACTTTACTGCTTGTCTTCCTTTGACCATGAGGGAAAGAAAAAAGTCAATGGCCATGAGTGCACACATGTATTTCCCTGGACGCTGAGAAATAAATGGAGGCGGGATAAGGGATCAACCGTCCTGAAAATTCCCATCGAAATTACTGTCCGTATAACACGAAGGATTATATGCCCCATCTGTTTTTAGCGGAGCAACGTTTCTTGCTCTGGGGAGACCCACATGCTATTTCCAATTGAGGAGAGCTTTACATCCCATTTTTTAAAAAAAGGATGTACACATGCACTTGTGGTCTCTTTTGTTTCAATCTTGTCGCAAGTCTGAGTAAAAGTTCGTTTATTAGCTTCCTCTTATTTCTTCACCAGTTGTTTCATGATTTTCTTTACTCTTTAGAATTTTCTTTCTTTCTTTTTCTCACTGCTTTCTCATTATGATTGCCATGATGCATTGTTTTGTTTATACTCGGTCGCTCTTCTTTCTCTCTCATTTCCCTCTTTGCTTCTGGCTTTCTCTTTTATGTAACTCTGCTTTCTCTTTTATCTGTTTTCTCTTTTATCTGATTTCTGGCTGCTTTCTCTTGTATCTAATTTTGTCTTTTATCTGTTTCCTCTCCGTTTTCTCTTGTATCAAGCTCCGTCTACTTTCTCTTGTTTCAAAATATCTCTGCTTTCTCTTTTATCGTCTTTCTCTTGTATCTGCTGTCTCTCAGCTTTATCTTGTATCCACATCTCTCTGCTTTCTCTTTTATCTGCTTTCTCTTGAATCTGTTATCTCTCCGCTTTCTCTTTTATCTGTTTTCCCTTTTATCTGTTTTATCCCTGCTTTCTGTTGATCCAGTTCACTCTGCTGTCTCTTCTATTTGTTTCACTTTGGCTTATCTTCGATTTCTCTCTTCACTGTTTCTCTCTGCTTTCGTTTTCACCCGTTTCTCTGCTTTTTTCATTCGTTGGTTTCCGGCTTCGTTCTGTTCTGTCTGCTTTCCTATATTGGTTTTTTAGTCTCTCTCACCCTTTGTTTTCTCGATTGTCTCTCTCCTTATTTTCCTTTGTCACTCTCTGTCTTCCCTTTTATACCTGTTTCTGTTTTCTATTTTATCCGTCTTGTCCAGCCTTTCCCCTTATTCCTCCCTCTGGGTTCCCCTCGTGCTCTCTTTAGTTGCTCCTACCTTTAGTCAGTTGCTAGTCTCTTTTTATTGCGGTCCCCTTTAACCGAATTCTTTCCCATTAGATTTAGCGCACAAACCACGAATTTCCCTTCCAGCGGTTTTCTCTCACTTACCTTTAACTACGCACTGTTCATTTTGCGATATTATGCAACCATTACCAATTACCTATGCCCGTGCAACCCTGACTACAAAGACGTTTAGCAGTTTTCCCATTCTAGTTGGCCCCGAAGAATGTGTGTAAAAAAAGGCGGTATGAGGAAAAAGCAAGTGAGGCAACGAAGAATTCGCCATCAATCAGTGGAGAAAACTTGTTGATACGGATACTTTCACATGCGGCGGAGCGATACACGGAGGAATTTTGCCATGAATGTACTCATGCACTCGGCTATACACTCTTATATTCCTTCACATATTGATTTTTTCCCTCCGACCTCTCAATCTTTCTCTTTCCTGCTTTCTTTCTCATTCATTTTCTTTCTTACTTCCTTTTTGGTTCTATCTCTCTCTTACATTCTGTTTTGTTCTTTCCCTCATGCTTTCTATTTCGTTCTTTCTCTTTTTCTCTTTCTTACTTTATTTTTCGTTCTTTCTCTTTTTCTCTTTCTTATTTTATTTTTTGTTTTTTCTCTTTTTCTCTTTCTTACTTTATTTTTCGTTTTTTCTCTTTTTCTCTTTCTTACTTTATTTTTCGTTTTTTCTCCTTTTCTCTTTCTTACTTTATTTTTCGTTCTTTCTCTTTTTCTCTTTCTTATTTTATTTTTCGTTTTTTCTCCTTTTCTCTTTCTTACTTTATTTTTCGTTTTTTCTCTTCTTCTCTTTCTTACTTTATTTTCCATTTGTTCTCTTTCTTATTTTATTTCTCGATCTGTTTCTTTCTTAATTTCTTTCTCTTTCTTATTTTATTTCTCGATCTGTTTCTTTCTTAATTTCTTTCTCTTTCTTATTTAATTTCTCGATCTGTTTCTTTCTTAATTTCTTTCTCTTTCTTATTTTATTTCTCGATCTTTTTCTTTCCTTCTCTTTCTTTGTTTCTTTTTCTTTCATTCTCTTTCTTTATTTCTTTTTCTTTCATTCTCTTTTTTTATTTCTTTTTCTTTCCTTCTCTTTCTTGCTCGTTCTTTTTATTTATTTCTCTTTCCTTATTTTTCTTTCTCGTTCTTCTTATTTATTTCTCTTTCTAAATGTCTTTTTCGGTCCTGATTTTTTTTCTTTCTTTTTTCCTTTCTAATTTTTAATTTATTTCTATTTCCTTCGTTTTCTTTCTTAATTTCTCTATTCCTCTTTTTATTTCTTATTCGCTTTCTTTCTTTTTTTCTCGTTCCTTCTTTTTCTTTGTTTTCGTTCTCGCCTTGTTCTGCTTTCTCTTTCTTTTTCGCTTTCTCTCTCTTCCTCCTTTTTTTTCTCCTTCAATTTCAATACATTTATTTCTACACCCGTCTACTTTGTTACTTTTTTAAAAATATGTACCTCCGAAAATAATGCTACCCACTTGTTTTTGCTCTAAAAGTTAATTATTAATACAAATATAGGCAGAGGCATACCGGAAGCATTCATCTACAAGCAGAGCAATTGCGCCTTAAAGAACAAAGGATATCTTACATGTTATCATTTTTCCTCCCACCAGCTTTCCCTCGATTTCCGGGCGAACCTGCAAAGGAATGAAACAAAGACAAATAAGTCCCGTCGTTTCTGTTTCCATTTCCGCTCTTAAAGTTTATAGTATTACCGACTATAGCTACAATCAAATCAATCGGGAAATATTATAGGCAACGGAGGGGAACGCGGCTTTAAGGGGGAAAAATCTTTTTTTTACTGTGAAATCAGCAGGAGTAAGGAGAAATGGATCCTCTTTTTTGGCTGGAAAAGAGATAGATGCAAGTATTTTATTCTTAGGCCCTGTGGAGTGCCTGTCATGGCAGGAGAAAGGAACTGAAATTCATTGATAGAACACAAAAGAATTGACGGATGACAAGTTTACTTTTCCATCATTACTCGCAGTGGGAGGAGGAGAGGGGAGAGCTACATGTGTCTTTCATGTTCGCAAAAGAGCTGAGAAAAAAGGAGAGGCTTAAACAGAAAGCCACAAGAGAGAAAGAGAGAGAGGATGTTACTTGATGGATGCAAAAACGGAGAAAAAAATTATCTTTGTGCACGCCATCCTTTCTTTTCCACTTCCTTTACTTTTCCCTGCTTTCTCCCTCTCCCTAGGATCATCTTGACTTTTTGCAGCCTTTATAGTACACAAAAAACAAATTTTCTTTTGAAAAGAAAAAGACTCTAGTTTCCTTCATAAATGTTCAGACAGGATCTGTAACTGTGCGGGAACATCTTGTATACATACTTAAATATTTGTGGAATATTTCATAGCATGGGCCAAACGTAATATCATTACGTCTCATGTATTTACGCGGAGTCAAAACCACGAAAATGGGGTGATTACGTAAAAATTTATGTATATTGTTGTACACATATTTTGGTTTATGTGTTTTTGCATATGTATATACAGACCGGAAAATAAATTCTACCATGCCGAGCCAGATTCCAGGTATTCCCTTACCCAAGCCTTTGACAGGATACAAAGACTGTGTTTTGATGCAAGAAGCAATTTTATTGTAGAAAAAAGCAACAATGTGATCTCACCTGGGAAGAAGCAAGAGGTTGAAAATGATGGGTGCTGACAACCCCTCAAATTTAATGTAAACAGAAAAGACAATACACCGGCCTTATGCAAAAACTACAAACAACGAAAGCCCGACTTGAAGACCAAGACAAAATTCAATGACGTCAGTACTGAGATCTGTTTTTGGTTAATAAAACTGAATAATTTCTTTTGCAGACATCCTTCAAAAATATATCCACAAAGGGAACGCAAATACAGGTCAAACCGAATAACAACAAAGGCAAGAAAAAGAAAGAATGAGAAAATATCAGCAGTAAATAAAAGGGCAACACCAGCAAAGTCACTCAAACACTCAAACGTGGCGAGCAATCCACTGGGAACGCATGGGGTGGATTTGAGAATAAAACTGAAGGAGAAAGAACAAGTGATAAAAGGAATTTTTATCTACAAGGACAAATTAAAGAAATTAGGGAAAGAGTTAATGCATAAAAAACTACATGGGATACTCGTAAAAGCGGGGACAATTACATGAGAATGCATGATTTGCTATTTAAACCCTCAAGCAAATGCGACAACCAATCAAATCAAATTTTTAAAAGCGATAACACAGATGAAAGAAGAACCAATAGAAATTTAGGACGAAAAGTGACAGCGAAAAGATTACGCAGAAATTTTAAAAGCAAAAGGATTTAAAATAAAAAATCGAAGGTAGAAGTGTTTTAACAAAAAACGTGAAAGCAGAAAGATTTTGAACGACAAAGTGAAAGCTTAAGGATCTCAACAGAAAAAGGAAGTAATTGGATATAAGCAGAAAGTGAAAAAAGGAGGATTTTAACAGAAAAAGCGAAAGCAGAAGGAATTTAACAGAAAAAGTGAAAGAAGAAGGAATTTAACAGAAAAAGTGAAAGCAGAAGGATTTTAACAGAAAAAGTGAGAGCAGTAGGATTTTAGTAGAAAAGCTAAATCTGAAGAAGTTTACCCGAGAAAGTGAAAGCAGAAGGATTTTAACAGGAAAAGTGAAAGCAGAAGGATTTTAACAGAAAAAGTGAAAGCAGAAGTATTTTAACAGAAAAAGTGAAAGCAGAAGGATTTTAACAGAAAAAGTGAGAGCAGTAGGATTTTAACAGAAAAAGTGAAAGCAGAAGGATTTTAACAGAAAAAGTGAGAGCAGTAGGATTTTACTAGAAGAAGTGAAAGAAGAAAAGCGAAATCTGAAGAAGTTTAACAAAAAAAGTGAAAGCAGTAGTATTTTAGTGGGAAAGTGAAAGCGGTAGGAGTTTAACCAAAAAAAGTGAAAGCAGTAGGATTTTAGTGGGTAAGTGAAAGCGGTAGGAGTTTAACAAAAAAAGTGAAAGCAGATGGAGTTTAACAGAAAAAGTGAAAGCAGGAGTTTAACATAAAAAGTGAAAGCAGAAGGATTTTAACAGAAAACGTGAAGAAGAAAAATGGACTACGCACTAACATAAAATGTGAATGCGGTGAAAGCTATGAATATAAAATACTGAATAAACGTGAGAAAATGAAAACTGCAGGGTGAAAGCACAGTTGTGTAAAACCATAGAGAAGATGCAAAGAAATCTGCAGGAAGTAAAACGAGAAGAAAGATGAAAAACCACACAGAACCTTAAAGGAATCAGATCACTAGCGAAAATAATGCACTGTCATTGAAGGATGGAGAAAGCGGGGTAAGTATCATTCGTAACCACCCAACACGAATATAACCAGCAAAAGGGACCAAATCACGTGCATATGCTTAGCGGAGAAAGTGGTAGGAAACGAGATGAGAATCAAACTGGAAAAAATACAAAGAAAATACAAAAAAACGTGAAAAAGTCCCAAGTATAGAAATTCAAATGCCGGCTTTCTCTCCCCCTTTTTTCCGCATGAGTAGTATACGCTTTCTCCAGTTAATGTACATAACATTTGTTTGGCCGTTTCCATACCATGTAAGTAATTTAGGTTTGCTTTGAAGTAGAAAACGGATAGGTTGATGGCTGACTGCCTACCGCATTCCCCAGAGATTACTTTCCACAGAGAATTCAATTCTTATCCTATTACCCTTTTTTCCAAAGTCCCACAAAGTACCAAAAGAAACAGGGAAGGTGAAAACATTGCTCTTGTATCTATGGACGTACGTACATATTTGATAGGCGCTTTGTACCCATTTTTTCGGTATACAAAACCACTTTTTTCCCAACAGATTCACTTAGCCATGAAAATTCATGTGGTTTACGAAATTAGGGGCAAGAGAGGAGAACGAGAGAGAAAAAGAGGGAGAAAGCGAGAGAAAGAGAGAAAGTTGGAGAAGAAGAGAGAAAGAGAGAGAAAAAGAAGCATGGAGGATGAGCTGTAAGCCCTACAACAAACAATCACTTAGTCCTATCCTTTAAATGGTGGTTGTAGCAATTGGAAATGGCAACACAAGTAATCTATTCCCCTTTCTCTCCCCCTTCAATCCGCCCCGGGTATTTTTTATACTATTTTGTTCTTCTGCACGTGCGAACCATTCTACTAGTTGCTATTGCGTCTTCAATTCCCTAACTTTCCCTTCTAAATATCATTTACTATTTCCCTCTAAAAAAAAAGAGTTTGAACTCCCTCCAATTGTGAGGCAATTTTATTTCTCGCGCTTTCACATGTTTTTAAACTAAGAGAAATCTGAGAAAGAAAAAAGCAACGGAGAACAAAAAAGAGCCATTCGACAAAGAAAACAGAAAAAGCGAACGATAAAAGCAAAATTTGAGAAAAAAAACTGAAAAATTTGAGAACCAAAAATGAAAAAGAGAAATTTGAGAAAGAAAAATGAAAAGGAAAAATTTGAGAAAGAAAAATGAAAAGGAAAAATTTGAGAAAGAAACATGAAAAGGAAAAATTTGAGAAAGAAAAATGAAAAGGAAAAATTTGAGAAAGAAAAATGAAAAGGAAAAATTTGAGAAAGAAAACTGAAAAGGAAAAATTTGAGAAAGAAAACTGAAAAATTTGAGAAAGAAAACTGAAAAATTTGAGAAAGAAAACTGAAAAATTTGAAAGAAAACTGAAAAATTTGAGAAAGAACTGAAAAAGCGAACATGAAAAGAGAAATTTGAGAAAGAAAAATGAAAAAGAGACATTTGAGAACGAAAAATGAAAAATTTGCGAAAGAGAAAATAAAAAACTGAGAGAAAAAAATGAAAAATTTGAGAAAGAGAAAAGAAAAATTTGTTTGCACGAATTATAAAAGTTAAAAAAACCACGTTGATATCGCCTCCTTTATAAAATGTATGAATCCAATAAGAACAATTTTCTATAAATCGTAATCTCAGGTAACCGGACCAATAAAAATAAATAATTTTATTTGGGATGAATATGTATTCAAAGAATAAGCATTACAATTTTGAAGGAATTCATCCATTAAAAGCCCAATAAATATTAGGAATTACAAAGGATTATTTATACAGCCAGTCACTGGCTTTAAATTACTTTAGTATCTTCCAAACCTTTTGAACCCCCGACAGGGTTTACCTTAGTGTCCGTATATGAATAAGGGTAATCTCCAAATTATATGAATAATCCCCCATATACCTCACAACCAATAACAATTATCGGGAGCTCTCAGCCCTAATCAAAGCGAAATCCCGTGAAGGCGTGGAAGGGGCCATTTACAAGGTAATAGTGACCTCACACCTTCTCTCAGACCCTCACAAACATGTCAAAGTTGAAATCCTGGGGCTTTCCATATAATTTAACCCGCGCTGGGACCAGCCACAATAAATCCCAACGACCATGCACCCCACTATCTCCTCGCCCATGATTAGGCTTCTTCCCAAAGACCCCTTCATTTCCGAGCGGAAGTGGCACATAAAATTGTACCGTAAATGATATACTCCTAACACAAATACCAACACAGAAATACCTTCACTCCTACTACAAAAGCTACCCATATTCACAACATATATGTATACGTATAGCTGGTGAAAGTACAAACGTAACTAAATGAATGGAGATGATACACACACGTGTAAATAATTTCACCCAAAGCTGGCAACATCCATTAAACAAATTAAGGACAACAAAACTTTCCCTCCGCCAAGTTCCGTGCCAAGGGAGAAAGGCCTGGGCTCGTGTGCATAAGTACATGCAAGGGCGGTTGAATGCCCAGATGAGTTACCCGCCAGGTTTTAATCTACTTCCACTGGAAGTCACCAGCCATAATATTCCGGAGTGCTACTGTATACCTCCTATTGTTAGTTTACTTGGAATATTCATCCATTCCACCACAGTCACTCCCAAATCAGAAAGAAGGGTCGGCGTCAAACCTAAACGTATTTTATGGAGATTTCCGTATAGCCGTAATACTGCAATAAACATATAAGTCAGAGGAAAAAAGAGGCCTAATGACGCCAAAAATATTTGTGAATCGGATATATACACATGTCTTTCATTGCTCAGGTCGCAAAAGTGCCCGGTGGCTCTTGCCAGTTTTCATTCCATTAATGTTTATTTACAGCACCCCTTCACATTTACGTCAGTATAGAAGTGCAATTGGATTTGTGGCTTATTTTTTAAAGTTTTTCTTATTCCATTTAGAGGTGGCAAGGATCCGATTTGATCCAAAGATTTTAGTTCGATTCGTTTAAAAGCCTGAATCGGATCGAAATTCTCAATTGGATCCGAATCATTATGCAAATGATTCGATTCGGTTCGGTTCAAGCCCATAGATTGAATTGAATCAGGATTCAAAGGATCCAAAAAATAATATTATTGTGGCACATTTTTCACTTTTTGCACATTTTAAGTACTATATAATCAAGTCTAATAGTTTGCCACTTCAAATAAATGCAAGTAACGGTGACATAATATTTACCTTTGATTTAAATTTTCTGCAAAATTCTGCTGGTTATTGCTCTGCTTCGGAAGAATATCCAAACATTTTGTATTTAATGGATCGAATGAATCGAATTTCATTTAAATTTTATTATCCGATTTACGTCTTTTGAATCGAATTATTTGACTCGATTCACGGTGTCGAATCGAATCAAATTTTCAAGTATTTGAACTCAATCGAATCAAACTGAATCGAAAAATCGGATTCGAGAATCGAATCGTTGCCACCTCTAATTCCATTCTTCAAATGACCGGAGTCGAATCTTCTGTTAATGGGTGTGTTGTGCAACCTTACTACCTGAATTAGAGTACCTGGAAGCAGAATTTTACTTCCAGAGAGTCCTTCCTGCTAGTACCTTCAACACAGATAACGTCATCACAAAACAAAGCCTTCGGAGATATTTTCTGGTCATTTCCCTTCTTCCATTTCTAATGCAAGAAAATATTCCGAAAAAAATATCTTTCTGGTTAAATAAGTACTTATCTATAATATGCCCCTGTTTTACCTCCGTGATTCACCGCGAAACCTCAAGATGATGTAAAAACATTATTAATATTAAACGCCCCCTGATTTACTTTGCTCTCCGGTAATCTTTACAAATCCCAAGGAATAAGGTACGAGAGAAGCCGAGGAGTTGGCTAAAGGAAAGGCTCTTTTCCCCGGGATAAAAAGTTTCCTATTACAGAAACCCTCTTAAAGGGGAGGTTTTTGCACTTATGGCCATGTAAATATGTAAAGGGTCAGAGCCCTATAACTAAATAAAATTGTATCCATACGTAAATCTCCCGCAAAATATGTACTGGCAGCATCTGTAACCGATGAAATTAGACGCCCTGTGTGTTTAGTTTATAACATTTTTCATTTTTTCACACGGGAGAAAGCCGGAACTAACGGAAGGAAAGATTTCATTAACACGTTAATCTCATTAGAGACTTTTTAGGGAAATCTGCGGCTCATTTCTATCGAAACGGATTGGTATAAGAAAGACCCGGAAGCCACAGTAGGTAAATATAGTTTTACGAAAAATGTGTATATACAAATATATATTAATGTAAAAATGCATTAATCAGCCAGGATTTGTTAGGCTTTAAAAACAATAAGGAAGCGTAAGGAGCAAAAAAAATGCATGACTCTGCCCAAAAAAAATGAAAGCATTTTTAAACGCCAAAAATACGGACCGAAAACGCGGGAACAGGCAGGTAAAATAAATTCAAATAAGAATGAGTCGACCACAAAAATATAGTAAAAGAGAAGAAAAAAATCCAAACCAAGAAAAAAGGGGGGAAATTGAAAATAGTGAAAAGAGAAAGGAGTAAAATTATTGTGTTAACATACGTATTGTATACATAAGGATGAGAAAAAGCAACAGGGAACATATGTGCCAGGGCAAGCTAGAAGGGATGAAGGAAAGCGGATTTGCTTTCTTTTTTCCTCTCCCTTCCTTTCTTTCTCTTTCTCCGTCATCTTCTCCAGCCGAAATTGATTACGGAGGCAAAAGTTCTTTGGAACGGGGAAACGGAGAAAATAATGAATTCCATCTCCGCTGGAAAAAAAAACTTTCCAAAAAAAAACACGGAGCACAGGTACATACGCATATCCGTACGTGCACACGCATAAAGCCCATATTCTGTATAAAAGACCATTATTGCATTTTATTCTTTATTGTATTACGTGCCTCAAACGAAAATCCAGGAAAAAAAAATTTACATTATAGCCATCCTGTGTTTCCATTAAAAAAAAAGGTACAAAAATCATATCGACAAAATCGAATCAAAAAATTTGTTTTTCAAGAAAACTACCATGAATTTAATTTTCTTTTCCGTACACACATTAACGAAATTTTGTGGGATACTTTTTTTTTTTTAATATATACATAAAAAACACATTAAAGCTTTCTTACAACCACTTGAGACATTGTCGCTAACACAGTCAAGCGCAGGTACTGGAATTTATCGGGTTAATGCCTGGCACAAGCAACTCACGCATAATTTCCATTCTCCATCATTTCCTCCCAAAAATAATAATAATACTGTTAAAATGACTGAAAAAATCTCTTCCGTGTGGGCGTTGGAAATTACGAGATGTCATTCCCTTCAACATCTTTTCATGGCTTTGATCCTAAATAAAAAGATTATGTGAGAGAGTCCCCGTTAATACCTTTCTTATTTCCACACTGTGGCAAGAATAATTTACCGGGGTATTACTCCACCAACGAAAAAGAGGTTTTACCATATGTAAAAGCAAGCGAGAAGAAAAAAAAAATTTGGAAGGACAACTTAAGAAAAAAAGATCAGAGAGATATTTGTCCCGGATTGGATCCATCTCTTCCCTATTTTCCCCCCGCCATTCTCTCTCTTCTTTGACAGAAGAAGAGTTTTTGGGTTACATAAAATGTAATCCTTCTACAAAATGTGTTAAGAAAGGAAATTCAGCATCACAAAATCTATTACTCACGGGTTGCATCATTCTCATCATTATTATTATCCGGCCCATCTCCTCCCGCATCATCATCAACCTCCATCCCTTCGTCCTTTCCTCCTCCAACCTCTTCCTCCTCCTCCTCCGCCTCCATTTCATCCTCAGAACCTTCAGCATGAATCTCGTCCTCACTTTCCTCTCCTTTGTCATTTCGGTCCAGACAGAATCTGTAGTTCGTATAGGAATATAAAAAGTCAAAAGCAAGTGCTGTAGTTCATATTGTTAGTACCCGAAAAAAAAATAGTTTCCGCAGTATCATTTTTTCGAGGTCACATGTGTAAATACAATGCGGAAAAAAAATCTGTCAGGACTGCACATCTCTTCCATAATATCGTTTATATATGGTTACTAAAAAAAATAGAGCTTTTAACGAACCTTCGCCAAGGCAGTCGAGCCCGTTTGGAATGACATACTTCAATCCATTCCTTTTTCACCACATTACCATGCCCGCTTTGCCGCACCTCCCGGAATTTTGGAGTGTTCACAAATGCGCAGCTAAAACGTAGAAAAAGCATACAAAAAATTAGATCAAATGCCTAATTTTAATTTTAATGAACAATAATTATTTTAATTCTACAGTCATTATTTTAATTCAACAATCATTATTTTAATTCTACAACCATTCATTTTTCCCAGTATAATTTCAAGAGGAAGCAACATTTATTTGGCATTAAATTATTGTGATCCAGGAATGACATCCGAAAAAATATGAATTAAAATTCGAATTAAAATACGTGTTTTTCTTCATTATGAATACAAATTTAAATTTCGGATATCTAAAATGTAAATTCTAATTCCAATTCAATTTTATTCAAATATTCAGACATATGAATACGTATACGTATTCAAATACTTTTCAAAGTCTATGCAAAATTTATTTGTAATGCAATCCGGCATAATTTGTAGCTTCAAATAAACGCACAATCAATACGCAAAATTATCAATCGAATCCGCAGCTCTTATTTTGCAAACATCGATGCTTTTACGGACGAAATAGTTATATTACTGCCAATTGAAAAAATCATTGTTGCAATAACTTGATTTTGCAAAAAAAAACTTGCCCCATGGCGGGAATTAGCGACATAATGAAGGAATTTTCGAATACCAACAAAGTATCGGAATCTAAATGTCAAATTTTGAATACGAATTTAAATGTCGAATGTATTTGAAATTATAAATTCCAATTAAAATATTCTTCGGACAAAAATGTTGGATACATACTAATTCGAATTAGAATACTGAAAAATATGAAATATAATTCCGAATAAAATGCTAAAAAATATCAAATATAATTCCGATTAAAATACTGAAAAATATCAAATATAATTCCGATTAAAATACTGAAAAATATCAAATATAATTGCGATTAAAATACTGAAAAATATGAACATAATTCCTATTAGAATTCGAATACCGATTCGGATGTCACACCTTGATTGTGATGCGCCATAAAAACTGTATTTGCATATGAACGTCTTTCATCTTCCAAAATTGCAAAGACGCTGGTCGTAATTTAATTCCGTGACAAAAAGAAAAGTCACGTTGAAAGGTGAAAAGTCACTTTCTCTTTAAGTTGTACCTGTCCCGCCCCCACCTCGTCCTTGACAAAATCAAAGCTACAATTGTATCCCCATGTGAGTTGTATTATTGTCATGCACAATAGCCAGACAATACGCATGATCTCCCTGGGAGAGAAGGAAAGATCGTCAAATCATCATAAAAAGGGGTGAGACACAAGCACCTACTCAAACATGTCCTATCAACAACATCAAAGGTCTCTGTACATGGATTTTCCCCTCTTTCCATCCCTCTTTTCTCAAGTACTCTCTTTTCCCCCCTTTTTCTTCTTGGGCTCAAGAAAAACATCTTTTTTCTTCCTTTCCTTTTTTACCCATACATAAAAATAGATGTATCGAAATACACAAGGACCGGGTTTTACCCTTCAACAACCAAAAAAAAGAGAAGGAGAGAAAAAAAAGACTCTCGCATGAATGAATAATACACATACGCATTCTGGATGGAGTACTTTTATAGAGAATTCCTCATGCATAAGAAGAAGGGGAATTTTTTTAGGGTTGAGAGAGACCAAAAAAATAAAATCCTCATGTATATACCTGTACACATTTTTTTTTTACCTTCTCCATTTCAAAGACTTTTACAATGGGAGCCAATCTCCTTGTATAGTGTATAAAGGTTTTCTTTTCTTTTCTTTTTATCTCTCCTAAATCTGTTTTTTTTCCTTTGGTGTCGGAAAGGAGATTGTATACATTTTTTTTTTACTATTGGTTACCACAACAGTAGGGGAAAGTACACCTAAGAAGATTTGGTGGTTAAAAAGCACACAAATACTCTCACTCTCTCATCTTCTCGGATTCTCCCTTTACAAAACTTTTGTGAAAGAGAGAGGGGATATCGCCAATATATTTTTTAAACACAGTTACAACAGAGCTTCCGTTGTATCGTCGGAGAAAGTCTGAGAAGAATAGGATCCACGGGAAAGCTTGGGAGTCTATTGAATCCCTTCAATATTCCGCAATGAATAAATCCATGAGAAATGCTCCGAAAAACGGAGGGAATGATACTTTTATTTCGCAAAACCAAAAGTATACTTTTACCGGGGCAGGACAAACTACAAAAAAGGGAACTGGAAGTGGTCATTACTAATACAACTTTATAAAAACAAAAGGAAAACAATGGACTTCCCACATTATGCATTTAACTTCCCCTTTCTGGATATTTCCTTTTTTTTTTACAAAAGCCGGCTTTCTCGTCGTGTGAGAGAGAAATTTGTGGGAAGGAAAGTAGAGGAATAAATCGTATGTTTCCGGGAAAACGCAACCGGCTCAACTGCTTGTAACTTCTCTACAACAGATATGAGGCGCAGATATATAAGGCGCAGATATGAGGTCACTTGCTTGTTGGAGAGATAAGAAGGCAAGCTTTCAGAATTGATAAGTATTTTGATTCCAAATTTTTCCGTTTAAAAATTACGGGATGTTAAACGCGCGAAAAAAATCTGGACGTTAACAAATCAAAAGCATACCGTTAATGGCATTACATTACAATCAAGGATTTTCTTCCAGTACAATGTTAATTTTTTCCATATTTTTGGAATTTAAATGAATATTTCTATTGCTCTCCCAGTTTTTCACAGGTCCTTCTTGTACAAACTTGTGACGAGTCGCAAAATTGAACTTCCATCCGGAGATTTTATTCCGCAAAATTTTACTTTTCAATCAGAAATGACAAAACTCGAATCTAAGTAAGTGTAACAAGTTTTAATTGTTCAGATCCTTTGCTCTGTCGGCAAGGTCATTGATAAATTGAAATTAATAGTTTAAAAAAATACTCAGCGAAAAGAAGGAGACATTGACTAAAACAATATCGTTGTCCTATTAAGAGTTTCCGCGCCAGGAGATTATTTGCGAAAATTTCCTTGGCACATTTCTTAACGGGTTGTGCCTGACGGCGTATTCGTAGGTTTACATGCGAAACTCTTCATGCGGTTATTTTCCCATACTCGAATATTTATTATAATATTTATCAAAATATATTTATTAAATATTTATAAAAACATGTTTATTAAATATTTATAAAAACATATTTATTAAATATTTATAAAAATATACATATTTATTAAATATTTATAAAAATATACATATTTATTAAATATTTATAATAACTAACGATATGTTTTTGATATGTTAGCCCCCAATGTTTAACATGTGATTTTTTTCACGCGTTTCCCATCCCGTAATATATTTCCCGTAATATTTGGAATCAAAATGCTTATCAATTCTGAAAGCTTGACTTCTTAGCATTCCAACAAGGTCCTGATCTCATGTCTAATACGCATTGTTGCTTGTTGTAGATAAGTTATGAACATTTGAACCGGTTGCGTTTTCCGTGAAACATACTATCATAAAAAACTACATAAAAAAACCGGGTTTCTCTTTGAGGGGATCAAGAGCAAAAGAAGTTGGGAAAGGATAGAAAATGTGTGCAGAATCCTTTCCATCTCTCCAAGTCCCAGTTCAATTTCCTTCGTCTCAACCATCAACAACAACAAGGACCTAAAGTGATGGAAGGGGATACAAGGGAAATATTGGGGAAGGAATTTTTTTTTCCCTCCCGTCTCCGGAGACTTACTTATTACTCCAAGTCCCATCTTACTTGAAAAGGTATATGGATCACTGACATTTAAGGGAGGGGAAACTTTGTGGGGGCTTTAGTGATGATGGTCCCGGAAGAATCCCCTTTCTCTCTCTCTCTCTCTCATCGTCAACGAGTGCGAATGGAAACCGGGTCAATTTAAGGCTGTACCCACACGTATGCAAGCACACAATGACTTTTACTCCACTTATACATAGGATACCAGTAACACTCCTGAGACAAGTACATGATACACTTCTCTATTTATAAGCCACTCATTCATTATTTCTTGGTTTAGGGAAGCCGTCACACATACAGAACAATAGAACAGCTGAAGAGAAAACGGATCAGACACAATACCCGACCACAACAAAAAGGGAACGAACTGAGACAGGAAAACTGTCAAAATCTTAAGTGTGAAAATGGGTAAAATGTACAAGATCAACCGAGATGCGGTAGAAACGTACAAGTTAAACGGATAGAAAAAACTGGGGCTAGTGAAGAATATCATGGAGCTAAGATCGGAGAAAGTACCAAAATTACACAAGGAGAATGTGCAAGGAACAAATGGAACGCGAAAACAACAATCAACAATGGAGATCGTCCAGTAGTTCGAGAACGGACGGAAAAATAAACAAAATAGGGATTTAAAACAGGAGAAAGTGACGGATGCCAAAATAGTTACACAAAGAGAAAGTACTTTCCTTAACGTTAGATTAGGAGAAAGTCAAATGAACAAACTACAGAATCAAAACTGGAGAAAGTAAATGATGCCAAAATAGTTATGAGAAGAGAAAGTACGTTCCTTAACGTTAGATTAGGAGAAAGTCAAATGAACAAATGAACAAACTACAGAATCAAAACTGGAGAAAGTAAATGATTCCAAAATAGCTAGAAAAAGAGAAAGTACTTTCCTTAACGTTAGATTAGGAGAAAGTCAAATGAACAAACTAGAGAATTAAAACTGAAGAAAGTAAATGATGCCAAAATAGTTATGAAAAGAGAAAGTACGTTCCTTAACGTTAGATTAGGAGAAAGTCAAATTAAACCGTAGCAAAAGAAATATACAATGGGTTCTAAGGCGAGAGAAAGTACTATAATTATTTACAATAAAGAAAGTTAGGTTGAATGCTTTATTTTATAAAGAACACACCAAATCAGGGAAACCCAGACGAAAAGTGAGCTGAGCCGACTTGAAACATATGCTATTGTACTAATACATATGTACATAATGGTTGATAGATTATGCCTATTAAAATTAAAGTTTTCCAACAGAAAAAAGGGGTAAGACAATGCTAGCTAAACAAGATGGGAACGGGTAAAAAGAAACGGAAACACGTATACAAAGTAAAAGAGGAAACAAGGAACAAATTACGAAACAAGACCCAGAAAATGTAGGAGTGGGAGAGGGTTAATACAAAAAATGAGAAAAAATGTCTTCAGACGTCCGGCGACGCAATAAAGCGGAGAGTAGCTGGGAGAAAGTGGGAAAATAAAGGGGGGAAATCAGAGAAGACAGCCTGAGCAATAAAAAAAAAGACGCCCGCACCAAAGCAACAGTACACTAAAGGAGGAACATACGGAAGAAAAATTGTCACACATCCCCATAAAGGAACCACAGAAATCCTCCAAAAGTACACAAGACACACAAGGACTTGTCAACTCCTCTCATCCTCCCATTTTCCTCACGAGTGCTCCAAAATCTATAAAAGTAATCCCCCTGACATGTACCAGTGGAGAACGTATATAAACGTCCCAAAGCCAATAATCCCATAAAAAAGGGTTTTTCCTCAAAAAAATTATTATTTATAACAACAACCCCTCCTTGACCCTTTTGAGGAGTTGATTCTCCAACTGGAGTTCAAGGTTCTTTTTTTTAACCATCTGGCACATCCTTCATAAGGATCGTGTCATTTCTCCCCCCACGATTCACATTTTCTACATGCTTTCACAATTAATATACTCTGTCACAAGTCATTGTCATCCAAGCCCAAAAATATTAATTCCTGCCAGCACTATATTTTTGGACATATAAATACACACAGCTTCTAGGAAAAAAATACAGAAAGGCCAATGTTGTATAGAAGAACTAGCTATAAGTATAATAAATAAGTAATAAATGGCCTTCAACCGTAAACGTTTAACCCTCACAGAAAAATCTTCCATATGTTTCCTGCAACGGCGAACGCTTACATTCGGATTTTCATGAGTATTTTTACCAGATAACGTCGTATAATTTATCGTATAATTAATAATTATATCTATATGTATGTATATATTATATATGTAAAGATTAATACGGGTGAAAGGTGAGATTAAAACAGGGTGTTCCCTTGGGGTCGCCACCAGGAAATTAACTTGCTTTGAGATCCAAAAGATTTATTAAAAGAAAACAAACATCATCTCCAAAATCTCCCAGCTTTTTAAGCTTCCCATTCACAAAATAAGGCTCGGAAATGACCTCTGGGCAGGAGTGAAAGTAGGAATCAAGACCCTTTAAACCGTCCTGGGCTCCCAATGCCCGTGAAGGGGACACCTTGTAATGAGCCTTGGAACTAGACATAAAGACGGAGGTTGTCAGGAGAATAAGAAAGGATTACGTTTTTCACTCTTTTCAGAGGAAGCGAAAGAAAAAAGTTAAAATACACTGAGCCTTGTCACGGGATTAAAAGAGAAGTAAATGACAAGCTCATTTATTTCGATGAAATCCCCGTCTCTCTCTCTCTCTATCTATCTCTCTCTCTCTGGTCTTCCTCTGTCTCTGTGTTTCTAAACCAGCTTTTCTCTCAGACTTGACTTGTTCCCATTTCAAATCAACTACTACATTCACACTACAACAAGTCTTGGTTTTTTTTAATACAATGAACAAAAAAATAACCCTCCAGAGAATGAGAAGAAAAAAGAAAGACGAAGGGGAAAGCCGAAGTAAAAGAAAAAAGTCTTCGCGACGCTGACATCAGTCTCCTATAGAAGAGCCAAGCACTCAGGAACTCTCGGAAAGACTCCAATTCCCTGACAATAGAATTTGCCAAGACTGTAACACAAGAGCCAAAGAGGACGGAGAGGCAGAAGAAGAAAGAAAAAGAAATTCTTTCCAACTCAAGAGTAACTCTCAGCAGTAACTTAAAAAAAAAAGTAGTGAGTAATGAAACCTGCCGCCTAATCATGAGCAAAAGAAAGAAAGGGAAAGAAAAGGCGAAGGGGGAAAAAAAGAAAGAAGAACAACTAATTTGAGTTGAGTTGATCAACTCCTTGTCCTGGAGAAATCCGGGGTTGGAAATACATACTTATACTTATGTATATAGGTATATACATATTGTCTGGATAAAAAGACGTAGGAGGGAACCAACTAGGCGAGATTCATCGCTCTTCAGGATTTTCCTGGAGAGAAAAAAAAGTATTTGATGGAAAGAAGAAAAAAAAATGCTGTAATAATTTGGACTTGAAAGTACGTATAGATATACACGTGAGATGAGGGAGGCTCATCGTCAACATCATCATCATTACCGACTCCGCTGTGGTGGCATTGGTGCATGGAACTCATTTTAATTCGATTATTTTTGCATGAGCTGAGATGAGCTTCGGAGAAAGACGTGGAAGAACGGACAGGAAAAGAAAGGAAATTCGTACAAGGAACACAAGTCTTCATCTCAGCTGATTGCTGATAATAAAATGTCTCTCTTTCCCAGACGAGAGGATAGGGGGAAAAATCAGAGGAGGAAGGAGAAGGTGGAAGAATCTATAAATCTGTGTAATTGTCGCATCAAGTGCACATCCCTCGTAAGTATCGCTGATAAGGGGAAAAGACCAAAATGTGATTTCCTATTAGGTCTCGTCTGCACAATTCGGGAACAAAAATACATTGGTATATGCTTATGTAGAAAAGCAATTACTTACATAGCTCTTCTTTTTCCCGTCAAAGAGAGTGGCATCGGGAGGGGACAAAAAATCTTATAATTTTCTACCTTTCTCCGCTATAGCTTTCTCCTTCTTGGATAAATATATTTTCTAATCCCTTTATTCCGCTACTATTTTCAAGATATTCTTTACCTTCGACTATCCTTATTCCTTAATTCTCTATACTTTTCCACACCTCAGATGTCTAATTTTTTTTTGTATTTTCTTTTATCCTTCCCAAAGATTATTTTGCCTTTTGTAATGAATTTCACTCTCCATTTCATCTGTCCATTTCATTTGTCCATTTCATCTGTCCTACTCCTGCCCTTTCTTGTACCTCCAATTGATCACTACTCATTTATAATAAAACAGTATTATATGAAGGCTATAGTTGCAAAGCAATTCAAGTTTGCTTTCCTAATCTATTCACAAGAAAATTTAAAAAAACTAGTACAATTCTAACAGTGTATTAATATTAATGCATGTGCATAGAAAATATATACAGAATATAAAAATGTGTGTAGAAAAACCAAACCTAGGCCACGAAACCAATCAAGCGTTATGCGTTACAAGTGTAGCACAAGTTTGAACTTGCTTAATTGCATTACTTGAACCGTTGTAGAAACGAAATGTTAAAATTTCCGTATACGAAAAACTAATCAAAATATTGTCATGTCTCTTTCACCTTATAATCACTTTTAATGCTCTTATGACTATGATCTGTCTCCCTCCTGTCTCGCTTTTTCTGTGATTCTGTGTCTCTCTCCGTTTCACTCTGTTTGTTTCTCTCATTACTTCACCTCTGTCCAGTGTATTTATGCAACCTCCAACTTTATGCAGTTGTCTCGTACCTCACTTTCTTTTGCAAAGTACCTTACAGAATAAACACAACTGCACACATAAGGAGACATGTGAGAAAGATATAAAAAATAAATATAAAAACCATGCTTACATTAGGTGGGTACACGTGTAATCCCAATCTTGCTTGCACTTGGCACCCATCTGCAAAGCTTTGCTGCGTAAATTCGACCGGTAAGGATTTTGAAAGCCACTCATCACAAGTACAACATCCTCCATCAATTTCGCGAAAGGTTTGAATGTTTTCTTTTTTGGTGTTTTCTTAGGAGTTGGCTTTGTGGCTGCAACACTGGTATTACGGGGAGTCGTACTACCGGTAGAAGGGCCAGGTTTGGATTGGCTACTGCTGGCCTTGGGTGTTGAGGTACTTGATGTATGGCCGCCAGCTGTCTTCTTCGGGTCAGTTTTACTACTGCTGGGCCCAGACTTTGTCGGTGAACCGTACCAAGATTTATTTCTGGGTTCAGGTGATTTTGAGGTATCTCTAGCGGTGCGAGGAGCTTTTGCAATCACAATTTCGTCTTCGTCAGGATCCGGCACTATTTTCTGTTTTTTCAGCTCTCTCACTCTTTCTTGGTTAGACATGAAAGCTGCATTTGCAAGGGCCAGTGATGCGGCTCTTATAGAAGCTGCCTGGGATATGGGCTTGCTGGAGGAAGGAGAAGACGCTTCCGCTGAAAAATACAAACAACAATAATTACTAATTATTAATTAGATGACTAATTATTAATTAGACTCGTAGACATAATAACAATAATTGGACTCGTTTAAGATAGTTTATTGAAAGACAAGTTACAGAGGTTCTGTAAAAGAACTAACCCCTTTGTATGGTATTACTTCTCGAAAGCAACTTCAATTGGTATTTTTTAATATTTGGTGAAAATGGTGCGTCAATAGAACCAAGACTAACTAAATGTACATATATATGTATTCTTACCTTTCTCTTGCATTTTTTTGGCAAAAAGTCCGCCGGTAAACACGGGCTCCTTCACATCCTCCACATCCCCCAAAGCGGGGCGGATATTAAAAGCCCCAATTTTGGGCTTGTCAGTGGGATCAGGTGCAGCATTGATCGTAATAAATGAGAGCCCGAATTGAACATGTGCATTGAATTCCTGAGTGCAGACAACTTTGACCAGATCCCACTTTTGGGCAGCAATTGTTTTATCCAGTTTGTCTTGTCCAAACATCCGAACACGACAGGGATTGGCACTATTTCTAGAATCCGAGGGCGTCATGAAGGCGCACTGGCTCAGGATTACCTGTCAATAAAGCCAAATAAATTGATTTTAAACTACGGGCAAAATAACAATTTTTCACCCAAGTCTCAAGGCCAAATCCATGGAACGTAATGTACTGAAGTAATAAAACCAACAAATAATCTTCTAAAAAACCTCAAATTGCTGTGGAACTTGACCGGACCGGGCAACTTCCACCCGAACGAAAGCCGAATGTTCATTCCCAATATCGATGGAAGTAATCTTGACGGCTTTCTCTAATTGCAGAATCACGGATGCTGTCTTTTCTCCCGGCTTCTCACATTTCCACTTTCGAAAGGTCTCCCCTTTCAGCAGATTTGATGCGGGGTTATTCTATCGAAATATTCACCAGTGTAAATGACATTATTCTGTAATTATTTCCAAAAACGTCTAAATTTTTCCAACGAGGAGGATCACCATGATGCCGTCAGGTATCATGGTGATTTCCTACTGCTTTATCAAAAAAGATAACACATTTTTACCGCATCTTCCGAACTGAAGCTTAAGATGAAAGTGGGCTTGACTGGAGGCATCGTCCTATGTAATCTTGAAGCCTTCACGTGATAGTGCTAAGTAGATCCTTCTCGCCTTAATGTTTGTACAACAACAATGTTTTATTCAACTGGCCATTCATTCAAGGAAGCTGGGAAGTTGTCAGTGAAATACTGGTACTTAATCAATGTTCAATTGAGAGTTTTAGGGAATTGACAAAACCGAGATTTTGGGAATAATGAAAAGGTAAATTAATACGTGAATCGTAGCTACTTCAAACTGTTCAAAATTTCTATATAAATAAATAGGATACAACCGTTAATACAACCAAAATGATAAATGATCCACTCTTGGATAATCCAACAAGTTGATTGGAGCGGCACTGGAAATTGCTGTACTAATTGCGGTGTGTTTTTGTTATCACTCACAGTTGATTCAATCCTTTCGCGTTGAAACAGAATTTTGGTGAAGCTAATTTCTGATCGTTTCATCTAACATTATTATCAAACGTTCACAACACGAAGGCTTAATTAGGTTCGTATTTATTATTTAGTTGCTCATCTGTCGACTCCGAAACTCAGATCGTCCACTTCCCTCGTTGGGTTTGAATTTTCTAGATGCCGCTCGCGGGAAGCTGATTTTTCTGAAATCTCTTTATTTTAGTCTGTAAAACTGCGTAAAAGTCACACTCATCACGTAAATAGTATTTTACGTGACTATTTACTAAATACATATTTAAGTTCCAAAAAAGTTCAAAATTTTCATTTTTTATCCATTTTTCCCGAGGCAATTACTAGCCGATCGCGGATCTTCAAAATTGTTAACGTTTTCATCAGAAATACAGCCTAAATCAAACTGTCGGAAACCAACAATTCGTTTTACTTTTCCGTGAAGTAAACCCAACAAGTTTGTGTTTTTTTTTGCAGTGATTTGAGGATTTGACGCTTGCATTTGTGCTTTGCATATTACTGCCATTAATTTAGTGTTTTTTATGGTCTGAATCTGCATGTATGAAATAACTTTGAAAATCTGGAGAGAAATCTTGGTCAATACTTTTGACAGGAGCTGTCAGGTATGCAAAATTAATTTGCATTGACATCTTTTTATGAGTTTAAAGGTAAGTCAAGTCAAGATACGTTCAAGGTGTTTTCGTGAATTTGCATTCTTGAATTAGAATCAAATTCGAATTTTCTCATTTCAATGTTCTCAAGCATCTACAATACTCATATACTCTGCTATAGATTTAGATTTTTGTCAATTAGTGTTCAGCTGCAATGTGGCTGTACCAAACTACCAAATATGGTTGCGAACGTGTCACGGTTCAGGGACGTTAGTCATGTCGTAAGTAGAGCCGCTACAAATCACTTGTGTCAATTGAATCAGGATTTGCAGAATCAAATCAAAGAGGTAAAATTCGGGTATTAGTTGCGTGATGCGGAATTGTGATTTGGTTTTGATTAGGTGCTTGCTTGTGTTGAGTTTCTTGAAAAAAGTTTTTTTTTGCTATCGTTGTGGTTGTAATCTTATGATATACCGTATCTTTATGATATCTGCAAGTACTGATTGTGTGCATGTTTTTTTTTGTTTTGCAGCTGGAAACGAAGCACAAAATCTTCATCATTGGTTCATTGTCATTGGCCGTTATTTTCGGGCTAAATTTCCTCTTCTTACCATCGTCGTACACAACACAGGAGTACAAGCAACTCAGCAGAATTCCCGCAGAAGTGGACATGAATAGTTTTCGAGCTGTTTTTGTTACCGTCCCAAGTGCTGAAGTTGGAAAAAAAATCGCTCAGTAAAAAAAATCATATTATGCAGTTACTGGATTTGATTGTTTATGGAAAGTATCATTGTTTTATGCTTTTTTATGTTTGGTTGTATTATAATTATGATGGGTATACAGCGGACTGGTATCAAACAAACTTGCGGCCTGTGTGAACATTATTCCCCAGATCACATCGGTGTAAGTAGTTGTAATAAAGAGCGTACTTGTATGTGCGCGTGAAATGATACATTATATTTGTATTTGATTGTGTTTAAGTTTTTATTATTTATTGCAGCTACGAGTGGGAGGGAAAGATTGAAGAAGACTCGGAACAACTTTTGGTAATTGCTGCATCGTAAATGATATGTGTGACGCAAGGATAGTACAACTTACAACCGGGCTTTAAATTATTTATTCATTTAATTTGTGCTTGTTGTATTTACAGATGATCAAAACGCAGGCTCAACATTTCGAAGAATTAGAAAAATTTGTCAAGTATGTGCCTAAACTCCATATTTTGACATCATGTGATTGTATTACAAGTATGTATAGTAGAAATAAACTCGTGTTGATCGTATTTGTTTCATGAAGGGCGAACCACCCGTATACAGTTCCTGAGGTTATTGGAGTCCCAGTAAGTTTTTAGCTCTATTGTTAATTTCAGTAAGCTGATAATAACCTAAGAAATATGTAAGAAATTGTTGTTACGTGCGTAAAACAAACTATTTCGTCATGTGGCTATCCTTTGTAGATAGAGCAGGGCAGCCAGGACTATCTGGATTGGATTCAAAAAGTCACCAAAAAAGGTTCTGCCGTTTCGGAAAGTGGTGCAAATTTCAATAATTAAATTTTTGATTTCGCCTAATTACTATGGACCGTCTAAACCTGAATGTATCCGAAGAGTATGAGGAGCCAGTACGCCTGGAGAACTGTAACACAATTACTGATTTACCAGGTGCGTGTTTTATTCGTTTTCTAAAATGTCAGATCAGATCTATCAGCTAAGTGTCATGGATGTCTTTTTGTTGCTCTGGTTTTTTCTTATACAAATATTTCTTGTTTGTGCAAATAAGTGTTAAACATTGCTTATTGTTTTAGAATACCCGGAAATTTATATGATTGAAGATGCCCGAAAATTAAAATTGGCGCAACATTTGAAGAGCTTAGGTGTGGAACATTTCAAAGCGAACAAACTAGAATTAGCGTTTCAAAATTTCAGTGAATCCTTGAAACTTCTCGTTGTTTTGGATGGCAAAGATGGACACGATATCTCACCAGCTATAGCGGAAGTCAAAGCAGAACTAACATTGATATTGTACAACAATTTGGCTGGATGTCATGTCCTTCGCAAGAACTGGGAACTGGCTATTGATTTAAGTAATTCTGTACTTGAACAAGAACCGCAAAATGTGAAAGCACTTTACCGTCGAGGCTGGTCACGTATAGAAACAGAGGTTTGGCTTCTACTTCAGTTTCTTCTTATTACTTATTACTATTATTATTGATTTTTTGCAGAAAATCGCTACACGTCTATTACCAAAACTTTTTCGGCAGCAACAGCGTAGATTGCAAATTGCAAACGTTTGTGGTATTCTTGGAAAAGACTGATGCATGTCTATTGTTTTTTAGGATTATGAATTAGCTGAGACAGACCTGCAAAAAGCACTTAAACTTGATCCAAACAACAAAGCTGTGCGTGAAAAACTTTTGATATTGGCTTCAAGGGTGAAGGCTCTTAATACCAAGTATGCAAATGCAATGAAAAAAATGTTTTCGTGAATTGTCTGTACTCGAGAATTGCGTTTGACAGTAATTCAATTAGACCTATATGTATTCAAAAGAAATCAGTTGCTCGTTGCTCCGTGTTTGCTATGTTCCACACCATTTTGTATTCCATTATGTTGTAAAATAAATAAGAAATATTAATGTTGACTCTATTGGCTGGTAAACATTTTCATCGTTGCTCCTTTGTTTTATTTTAATTTTACCCAGTACCATTCACAAATTTTTCCGCCGCGGTACGAGCAAGACTCCGATGGCGACACAATTATTATTTATAATGTAATTTAATTGTATTATTAATATTATCACAGACATTCTAATTTGTAGAAAATTTACATGCATTTCACATATATATTTTTTGATTTTTTGCATACCTAAATTAATAATTATAATTAATCATTAGAACGTATGATATATTTAAATTATGTATTGCTAACCCAGACACTTGTTTTCTCCGGTTTCTGTTATGAACACCATTTGCCGTATTCAAACAGTAACTACATAGGTCACATTACCAGTGATATATATATATATATATATATATATAATATAAAGTAACAAAATTATAACAAAATTTTGTTTCTTTCACACATAATGATAATCAATTTACAGAGACTAATTTTAGAATTTTAATTTGCTTTTAAGGACTGAATAGTACAAAGACTTATGCTACCCAATGTTTACCATCTGTTATAAAATAATATACATATATTATTTTGTGCCAGCTTTTATTGAAATACTGTATTGTCAAGAGTTTCAGAAAGGCGTTAATGATTCCAGGTTCAAAATGTACGTGAATATTTTCTGCAATCCGATTGTTTTAGCTTTCAAAACTTCTGCTCACAGAATAGTGTTCCGTATATAATGCAATTCAGTACTCAATTATATTTGCAATAAATTTTCAGTTCTTAAATGACAATTTTCGTGGAATTATCGTTAATTTCAAAAGTTAAAGTAATAATTCCGCGGTAATCGAACAATGCGCAGTCGATTTTGAAGCCATTGCAGAAGCTTTGCTGACAGATTCTTATCAATTTCACTGGTTGTTTACATCATTATTATAAATTTATAATACTAGAAATTAACATTTTGAACGAATATTATAACAGCAGTGAATCACAAGCATAACAACTGTAGCGAAATATGTTCTTGCCTTTTACATGATATTTTCGAGCATTTGTACACCAACCTTAACAAAAAAATTTAATCACTCGTTAAAACTACGAAGATAAATACGAGAACAAGCTCAATTTGAAAAGGTCATGCTCGACTTAATATTTAATATCCATGCATGTTACCGTCTAATTTTACTCTGGGTTAATTTCATGAATTACTCGTAGAAGTGCTTAAACTGCTTCACGTTTAAAAAAACATGTAACGTAGGTACACATACATATATAATATATATTTATATTACTTAACAAAATATTACCATACGACCATACCTAACTTTTAAAGCTAAGTTAGACTTCCTTCTTATTCTACTGCCATACTAGACGTATTATGTTTGTGATTTGCAATACATTACATGATACACAAAATACACATACATGCCTGCTGAATCCAGCTAACATACCACACACCACTTTTATAATAAAATGCAACGCAACGTAAACTTTTAAATTGCTATTTGGTTGAGCCGAGTGAGCAAATGGAACTAATACCATATTTGTTACAATAATATTGATTACATTATGAGTTCGTTCTAGTTTAATTATTTAGCATGCGATGCCAATAATATCACCAGCACAAAATAACAACTAAGGAAATGGCAAAACTTGTATACGATAGACGATTACACTTTTCTCGTGCAACAAGTAAAATTCGTCGTATGAATCTCTTCATCATATCAGCTTGTAAGCGCAAACCGAATCAAAGAATTTACTAGTTAAAGAAGGGTCTCAATACCACGAGACAAATATATACGTATCTTGTGCTCTTTAATTTGAATTATGTATTACCTTTTGCACGCAACTTGCTCCTTTTTGCCATCTGAAATATTTGAAATTGACATGCCCGAAGACTTTAGAGGTCGATAGACAATAAACAGGTTTTCGTCAAATTACTGGGAATGAATAGAAGTAGCGAAATGACAATGGAGGTAACATATTTTGAGTACTTCTTTTAAAAACATTACCTACAGTGTACAAGAATAGGACGGACAAGTTTTTAAAGATATATGTACAGTGCGGCAGTTTGGAAAAATACGTGACTGCTAGTACTGCATGTTTGCACGTAATTGTTACTTCGTTTGGTCAGTATTAGCATGAATTGTAACTTACAATTATTAGTGTTTTTTGCCCATACGTTTTAATTCGATGAAAATACGAAGTTCCCCCCAAGAATATTTGTTTAGAAGTAAACAGTAACGATTTGAATTTAATTCTTAATTACCTGGATGTTAATCCCGTACAAGTAATGTGTTACATGTAGTAAGAAATAAGAACTGTGGTTTTGGTTTGGTGAAAAAATCCTGTCATTCATTTTTCGCTAGTAACATGGCAAGCTAAACAATATCGTGGGTGGTTGCGAGATATACAGGAGGGATTTTGACTACCAAGTTTAGTTAGCTACGGGGTCATGTGTTATATACATAGGATTACGGTTGATTGAATATATTCGAAGAACAATAAATTCGTATTGCGAGATATCCATTCTGTTTTGATTCGTACTACGTTTTCACTACTCACAATTGTCCATATCACTTCACTTTCGGCTTAAATATTCCTTGGTCCGACAACATTTCATTGGTTGCTGTCTCCAGGCCTTTGGCCATCAATTTGACATACACCGGTTTTAGAGCCTGAATAAACAGATAAGCTTGGTTGGTTAAACTAAACTAAAGGGCACTTATGGTGTTTTATTTGATGAAAATGTTTCAAGTACTTATACTTACGTATTCCCAAATGCACGACGCTGAAGTGTCTATGCGAGTCCCGACTTCCCGGTACTCCCCGCTATACCTGCAGTTGATAAGTGTACATTCACACAGGTTAAGTATAAATCACAAAAAATTACTTGTTTCTTCACCATGTGTATTTTATTTGAAGGATTTAAATAATTAAGCAGAGGTATGGTGTCCGAGTAAGCATAAACAGGTAATTAGTCTCACCTAACGTATGCCCACATGGCAAGGAAGAGAAGTGCAACACCCATGAGGAGATTGAACATATTGGCAAAAGAGTACATTCCCAGGAGACCGAAAACGCCCGAAAGGACGTAAAATATAACTGCCACCGTAAAAAGGGTCGCAGGTGTGCGTGCAGTTTTAAAGATATTTTTTCCTTCGTTGTGCGCACGAAAGTTATTAAATAAATCTTCCATTTCCTGTAATTCCATTACGAAAGTATTAATACTATTGCAATAATGCACTGGAAATACAATAACAATGGTAATTTAAAGTGCATAATCAAGCCATCAAACTAAACTCACTTTGACTACATGATATTGTTGATATGCACGTTACTTTTACGTTTTAACATCTTTTAATGTTTTAACATTTTTTCTTACCCGTTCCAAATTTTCAACATATTTTAGAGAAAATTCTTCTCCACCCATTTTTCGGCGTGAATGAAATTGTTGCAATGATTTTTCTTTTGCCTTTGCATGCTCTACTTCTAATTGGGCTGTGGATAAGAAAGGCTTTGTACCCCCACATACTTCCTCCATTGATTGGGTGTATAAGTCTTTGGCTGCGGAAACTGCTGATAAGTTATTGGCTTCCGCGGTTGCCTCTAGCATGGACTTGGGTTCGGGAAGTTCGTTTCCTTTGTAAATGGCGGTGTAGGCTTTGAAATAATGCACTAATTCTTTCGCTCGTACTTTTTGTCCTCCGATCCGTTTCACAACCAAATTTTTGGGTGAGAGAACAAGGGGCACGACTTGTTCAAGTTGCTTTTTGAAATCAGGTTCAATCTCTAGAGAACAAAAATCCAAATAATGCAAAATTAGTGACTTAGGGAACAAGGAAAATGTGGCTCAACAATCAAATAAATTAAAATTCAGTATATGCATTATAATATAATACCTGACAGACGTCCATCGAAAAGTGGATTTGTAGCTACTTTTAAACCCGGATGTGGCATGAGGAAACACGAAATATCACTGAAACACGAGCGAATATGTTTTCTGAGCGACTGTAGCTCATGATGTTGTTTTTCTGAAACCTGCACGTACAAGAAAATTCAAGTTTTTGTTCATATAAATTGAAATTGAGAAATTGTTTTGCCTAAAATTCAGGTATTTTCACCTGTAGTCTCCTTTCGAGGATTTTGTCTCCTCCTTCAACCCCGTAGGCTGCTTCGTAAGGATAACTCCAGTCACGCACAAGGAACATTAGTTTTTGAAAGGGTGTGTCCGAGCAATCTTCTAGAGCTAACCGTCCGTATTCCGTAAAAAGCTAAAATAAAAGGAGTACACAAAATTTTACATCCATTATAAACCATATGGCAGACGACAAGGAAATAAGCTTGTGGATACCTGTAAATGCTGGAGATCGTCTTCTTGAATATTTTGGGACAAATTGTAAATCTGTACGGAACTGGTCATGGTGCTTAGTGCAAATATTGTGGCACAATCTCTAACGGTGCTCTGACTATCAAAAGCTCCCTGAAAAACAACATGTCACCTCCATCTTCATTTGAAGCACGTAAAAAACATTTTTGAATTTTAATAACATTGAGGTGTCAATAATACATATTTTTAATAAAATGGTATTGCCATACCTGTGTGTCCATTAGAAGTACAGCAATATCGTCTCCGCTAGGCGTGGTGATTTTAAAAACTTCTGACCAAAACAAAATCCCTGTCGTATCCCGCTCTGCACCACCTCTCCAAGAAAAACCTTCCAAAGGCTTATCATCGCTTCCAAGCCAATCATCTTTTCCCTGTAGAAAGAATTAGAAGAACTTTGAAGATTTAAATTTAACGTTTGCAATGTGAGGATAGAACTCCTCTTTCATGTAAATTAATAATCTCGATATCAATTTATTAAGCAGCATTAATTTAAAATATCATTAATGGTTTACCCCGGCTTTCAAATATCGTAGGAAAAAGTCCAAGATAAACGACTTTCCCTTGCGAAAGGCACCAGCAACAGAGACGACTGCCACAGGTAGGTCTCTAATGTCTTCTTGCATCAATATCTTCTCCAGAGCAATCTCATCCAGCTCGAAGCAATGCTCTTCATCGCTTATAATTACTTGAACTGGCGCTGGATGCTTTACTTCTTTGAATTCTGTATCAACGGCTTCCGCTGCATCCCCTTTTTCTGCGCATAAAAAAATTGACATGACAAAGGCAAATACACAAGTGTCCATATCATATTAATTCGCTCATTTTGCTGAAGTGTCGAGACCTGCAGTTTTATCTTACACTATATACATGATCGCAATACGCTTAGATCTCAAGCACTCAATACAGCAAACATTAATGTCATCCAAACTGTGCAATGTCAGTCTTTAATGCACTTATGTTCAAGCACCGTTCGAGAACCCAGGCGCACATGTTGTGATGATGATCCATCCACACGAGATCAATTTTTCTTCCCATCCTACATTCTATGTACTCTGAACTGTCTGAACTATACAGTGCTACCCGGATTAGTTATTTATGCTAATGGTACATAAGTACCTGCTCCGAATTACAAAAAAAGGAAATTACAGGCCCAAGTGGATGTGCAATGTACATAATACTCTGGGCCTCTACACGAAAGCAAGGCAGACGTGAGCTCATTTAAGATTATGTATTTATAGCCCTACTCGTTTTCAGAGTTCAGGACAATTTCTTTTTTTTTTTTGTCAAACGGTATACACAAGAGAGTAATGTGACGATTCTATTTATTTCCTGTGATGTGTAAGTTTGCCAAAATATTTTATATTCTCAATAATGCAACAGCAACCTTTAGCAATGGTTAACCTCTCATGTAATCCGCAGTCAGTCAGTTATTTGCCAAAGCAAAGGCACTGTTCCATTTTATTTTTTAGGACTGTACCCAAAATATGTGGAAATTACTACATTTTATTATTATTATTAAATAATCGATATATTAAGAAATTTAAATATATCCTGCCGAAATAATCTTTGTAAATATTGAAGGGGTGTTTTCACCTATATCAATAAAAACAATTACTACTACTACTATTATTATTATTATTATGTCTTAATTTACTCTGAAATGATTATCTACCTTCATCTTCTGCTGTAGAGTAAAGACAAAATAAAATTACAGTAAATGGACACTTCGTGTAGTTCCATTTTTTACACAGAAAGGCATTAACAACACACTTAATAAATGTCAAGGAGGCATATAACGATATAACACATTTTCCTTGGTAAATCCATATGTCTAAATCTAAATGTATACACGCAAGAAAATACTTTGTAGCTATCCGTTAAAGTCTCCCCGACAAAAATCCAAGGTGATGCACGCAATTATATCAAGACAAACATCAGTAAAACTAACCGCCACAAATAAATCGTGACAAGCACCTTTTGTGCATGATGTAATCCCCTTCAACAAAAAACTGAATATAATATGGGCATACACATCATTACACGCTGTCAGACAATGCCTCACACCAGATGCCAAAAAAACTGGAGCCTAAAATAAAATTACAAAATTGAAAATCATCTGAAAATGTCAACGTTCCTTTATTGTCTGTCAACTCCCTCAAATACAGAACTGATTCATTCAATTCTTTTCCCCTAAAAACAATGCTTTTGAATGTGCAAAATTACCATAAAACATTTCAGTCCCTTCCCCCGTAATTTCCCCTTGACTTTGAAAATCACCTTTCCACGAAACTGTCGCAATAATCAACGTGTTTCTATGAAATCACAGTACCACACATGTTTTTTGCTATCATTCTCTTTTCAACAAAAAATCTTTTGAACAACTTAACCGCCAGTATTTACCAATCCATTTTGCAAGCTATAAATGCAACATGTTAAAAAGTATGTATATACCCCTAAATAATTCATCCCCCTAACCATAAAGTTGACCTTCAACCCCTAAAATGGGAATGGGAGAGATATAAAAAATGAGACAACAAAAAACATCTGATCAATTAGCAAGTCCCTGGAGTGTCTTATTTTCCTATGTATATTATGCATGTATTTTTTAAAAATATAACGGTCTTTTAAAACAAACAAAGAGGGAAAACGTACCTTGAATGTGATTCATTGTCGAAAATTTCACAAAAATCTGTCCGATTCCTCTTGAACTGAGTTACTTTTTTTCCAGATCCCTTTATTGTGCACAATTATTGAAGATCCACGATGGAACAAAGGAGTCTTGGAGCTAAATAACGACACATTCACGCGGCCCGTTTTGGTGCAGCGATCTAGACTAGGTCGTAAATAATTATTTATCCTTCAGAAAAAAGATGCTGATCACGCTAGAAACTATACGTGAACCGTATTTTTTAATATACCCCTATTGTTGTTAATGCACTACGTGGGAACGGATACTATGATTATTTTTATGTAGAACGTTAAAACCGTATCCCTCTCTGCATGTGATTTTAAAGCACAACTGAAAATATTTTATGCACTGGCTTTTCCTTTTAAAAAACTCACCTCTTCGCTGAGTGCTGCTGTCTCTCTCTCTCTCTCTCTCTCTCTCTATCGGATCTCTATATAAAGGCATTCTGTATATACATATATGTAATAAAGAAGTCGTATACCCTATATACATATTTTACCCTTTTGGTACTTTGCGTAAACGTATTAACGTGACTAGGAGCTATCTCAAGCCTTGAACGTTGGAACTTTTCGAGTAGGAAAATCATATTCGCGTTTTACCCGATAGGTGGTGCTGGATGCTTTTCAACGGCACGGCTACTACCGAAACGACGTTGAGGTTTGAGGTTCAACAGGAACGGACCTCGAAACGGATCTTCAACTGTGGATCAGGCCTGTGCGTAATTACAATTACTATATTTTAATTAATAATTAAATTACTTGCAGTAATTAGTAATTGAGTAAT
>JAQGBT010001145.1:0-35699 GCA_034698585.1 Disparrhopalites patrizii
GTATTTACCTTAAAAGAGAGACAAACGGGTATTTTATAATTCTGATTGATTCTGTACATTAACATCAATGTATATTCTCTAGTGGTTAATAACAATAGATGTTAAATTTATCTCTTTTTTATTCACTGGTTAGGGTTTGATCACACAGGAGCAGATGGTTGAATAGGTCTGCGAGTTGCTCAGTCTTCATCCATATCTCCCATTGGAAGAATATTTGGGTCGTGTAAACGGATATGTACATGAGGTCGATAACAATAAAGGAAATGTGACGACTTGAATTTGAAATCCCCGTCACTACTGCTTTGTACAGCCACAAATTCATACCAATGGAGAAGATTTGATTGACGATGCAGAAAAATTTTTTCCTCCGACTTTTCGTGCACTTCAACACTTGTTTTTCCGAGTCCCATTCAAAGGGCAAAGCCAGGAGGAATGCCGTGACTTTGAAGTGCTGGACCAGATACTTGTAGGTCTTTTTGCTTAACATGATTATTCTATAGATCCGTCCGAATTGGAGTGTGAATTGATGAGAAATCCTTATGTTTAAATTCCTGAACAAATGTCCTTTCCCTGGGGTTCTGGGTGAAGGTCAATCACAAATTTGTAGATACGTCTGATTAAAGAAAAACATCTTCAATATACGTAAGAGTGTAATTACATTTTCCAAAAAATTCATTTCTGCCGCGACTGGTTGGACATGCAGATGGGAAGAGTTAGGGTGGAAAAATGAGAAACCGTCGTCCAGGGACCGTCTTTAAAGGCACAAAAATAATAATTGATACCTGCCGAGTCTGAATAATTGAGCATAATTTTGTTTTCCTCACATATGGTCACTTATTGGAAGAAGGAAGAAAAATTGTACGTAATCAAGCATTTCGGGTCACGGTTTTATTGTGTTTTGGTATATGCACATAAAAAAATAGAGGTGATAATGATAAAAAAATACATTCTCATTGAGAAATTCCCTCATTATAGTAACACACCCTTTAATAACCTGCCTTGAGTGCCTTTGTTATTGTTTTTTGCCAATTTCGTTGACGTTTTACCGAATCCCTTAAAGAGTTAATTATGAACTGAAAAGAGTCTGTTTAAGCCTTTTTAGCAACTTATGAAGAATAATCTTTTCCACAGCTCTAATTGATCGAAAATTGATGCAATTTTTAGATGTGATTACACGAATCATGTTACCCCTAACATTATACCTGCACGGGTTAATAAAGAGTCTTAGCGGAAAGCAGACGGAAGGCCTTGGTCGAAATAAATTACCTTGGAGGATGGATGATGTAAAATTGCCCAAAAATTCTTATATTAAATTAATATGTACCTACAAGTTGGCGGATTACAGCATGATTAAGAAAGTCTAAATTGTGTAGCACCTTTAATATTTATTCCTGTAGCCACGTGTGTGCTTACACAAGCGCATTATGATGATAATATAACGGCGTTAGAAAGGTTTCAACACGCCATGGCACGTTTGGAAATGAGCAAATTGCCGTTTTTAGTTCGGTTAATTATAAAATACTGACAGTCAACTTTTGAAGCGGTGGACTACATTCAATTATTTCTCTATTACTGTATAAATAGCTAAATTACTTGTGTCATTGGGGACAGTTAGAGATCATTAGAAGGCTACGCAATCAAACCAGCCTCAGTACAAAAATATCGAAAATGAACAACGGTTTCCCCTCGAACAACTGTGAGGGTGTGACACATTTCGTCTGAATTCCCTCCGGTCAAAGATCATCCTAGCAAACTACAAAAACTACCTACGTACTTTTCAGTGACAAACCAGGTTAAATTCATCAGAGTATGTTGTCGTTGTCGGTTTAAGGCCTACGTGATGCTACACTTTACCATAGTCCTGTGTCTATCTTTTACTAATTCGAAAATACATTTTTAGCAAATACAAAAAACATTTATTTAAATAGTATCATATGTCTGTCTATGGGGATTAGCATTTATCATGTTGTTTTTCGACAATACAGCAATTACAAAGAATACATGCATTTGCACAAAGGTCTCCAAACGATAAAAAAAGAGACATGGAACTTTTTTCTCGCTTTCCCCCTTCAATGTCTCGCTTTTTTCTCTTCCTTTCTTCAGTATTTGTATCTTCTATGGTAGACGAGAAAAATAGCTATACAGAAGCTTTAAGTAGCTATTTTTTCTCTTCTAATAATGTCTGAAAAAGGGAAGAACTAGTGTGACATCGAAAGTTGAAATGAGACAGAAGCTAAAAAGTACAAGACACGAAAAGAAAAATGGCTAGATAAAAAAAATTGCAAAAGGGAGCGAGATAATGCGAAGGGGAAAGTGGTAGTAGCCATATTTTATATATTTATTATGGCGGACTCTCATTTAACTATTGAAAGCATGCAATGACATTCACGGTTCCTAATTCTTCTTGTTCAGGGATTTCAGAAAACGGGAATATTACAAAACCCAATATAAACAAATATAAAAATTATTAAAAAAATTATCAAAAAGCCAATATAAAAATTGATGACAAAATATCATATCCTTCCATACCATGAGTTTTATATGGATGTTTAAGAACTATTTTCAACCAAGTTTGCACTGGAATGCAAAAGTGATTAATTGTATAGGTTCAATAAATTCTAAAAATGTTTCCACATAAATGGTTTGGATATTCCTCCATGCTGAAGCCTAGCTCAGAAATAATTTTAAGCTAGAAAATCACATTTATTACAGAATTTTATCTAGTCAAATCAGCAACATCCATATCCAACAATTAGCGATGTTACAGTGTTTTTTCTGCACCAAGTTCCAAAATCGTATGTTTTACCATTTTTTGCATTACAACCGAAAAACCACCTTTTCTTGTTGGGTCTGCATTGATTTTTTTTGTACTAGATCCAAAATAAAATTTTACCCGGCTTTCCATTGTCATTTGCATGGTTTGTGGGCTCAGCCGCAGCAAAGGTGAAGTATCCTGGAAATTTCGGTGAAATCGTTTTCAAAAATGTCGTTAAAGATTAGATACTTTTGCATCTAAAAGAGTAAGCGTTCTAAAGCAGAAAGCAATCCTTAAAAATCGATATGCATCCCTCATTCTTCCTGTCCCTGTAGCCTGGTCGTACCAGGTAAGTTCCACGTAACAAGGACGAAATAAATTATTACGCAAGACAATTAATTAATTAAGTTATTACTGGGATGTTTTTGCGAAGCAACTGTGTATTCTTCACCGCAACGAGCGTCACCTCGCACGAGATGGTAATAATGATAAATTGTATTTTTTTTAATTTCCGAAATAGCCGTGCATAATCACAAGTTAGTAATGAAGTGATAAATAATGAGTAATCAAGTGATGGAAATGGCTTGAATTCCTACCCCATTCCTATGCATGGAAGAAGTTGGTGTATTTATGCAGACAATGCCAAATTTTTTGAAAGTAGTGAATGAAACACAGGTTGTGAATATTAAAAAAAAAAATTGAAAGAAATTTAATATTTTGAATCATAGACATGGACCAGCAGAGCATATTTTTCGTAGCAATTTTTTTTTATAAATTAGAATTGTCACAGCTTGGAGCAGACGGCAGCAAAAGAAGCAAAAGAAGATCAGGTACAATGTGTTACAAAAGTCTCACGAGAATTTTCAATAAAAAATATTTTTTAAATACATAATTAGTTCAACACATTAAATGCAATAAACATGCGGATTTCAACATGTTTAAGAAAATGCATTAAGAAGTCATAAGACGCGTCAGAATAGCTTTAGGTAAATCATGGCAAACATGTTCGACCTTTGAAGGAACTACAAATCCTCCCACACTTGTGGCGTATAAGTATGACATGCACCATTAAGAGGCCGAGGTTAAAAAATATTTTTGATTGCAATTTAGTTACATGTCTTTGCATTGCACATTGGAAAGTCGGAAGAAGTAGAGTGTTGCGATATGTCAGAAAGGAAGGACTCGAAAGTTTCAGTCGGTAGGTAAAAATTTTAAATAGTGGTTATTTAGAGCAATCATGGCCGCACTGCTAGTCTCCAATTTGTCCTCGTTCTCTAAGATCCATTTGCTGAGTAAGTCGTTGAATTGGGTGGAAAAGTCAGTTAAATCACTTTGATCCATGGCGGAAATGGCGTCATAGCCGATGACCAGGAAGATCCCGAACAAAAACGACATGGTTGACTTACGGCCAAAGTCTTTGAGAAAGTCCTGTAAAAAAATACAAAAAAAATACGCGGGTCTTTTATCTTTTATCCATCCAAAAAGGGTAATTGATCACCCCGTAAAAGGTATTGCATCCATCCAAAGTCAAATTATTTTGAAATTCAATTGTAAAAAAAAACCTCAAATGTAAAAGTAAAGCTTTGCCCCAGCTTCAGCACATTGTCCTGCAATTTATTGAAATAAAATTCAAGCAACTCGGTGGAGTGTTGAAATACTTCGGGGTTGCCGCTTAAGTAGAGGAAATGAGCCAAATCCAGACTCGGTGAGCCAAGACGAGCGAGCTGTACATAAAAAAAAAACAAAAGAAGTTTCAGTATATGGATTGCGTGTATTTTTGCTTTGGAGCTGACGTCATGGATTATCGTCATTACTACACTATAAATACTTAATGACTCCCTAATTACGTATATTTATACATCCCTATAAGATACCAAGACCTCAAGAAAAATGTGGGTGGCAAGCTAATAATATGCAGACACGAAGCATACCTGGAAGTCTAGAAAAACTACTTTGTCGTGGTTAGGATTGAACATTATATTATTGTTCCAGCAGTCGCCGTGACAAACTGTCGTGAGGAAACTCTCAGCCTCCAAGCAGTCAAAAAACGTTTGGGCTAACTTCCCCTGGAAAGCCTGGAGAAAGTCATATGTGGATTCTTTTCCTTCCTGGTTACTTCGCTACAAAGTAAAAATAAACAAAAATAAATAAATATCGCAACTTTTTTGGGGGAATATCATGGGAACACGTGGAATTTCATACGCAACTTACTTTAATCACTTCAATCGACATTTCATAGGAGGGCTCAAAGGATTGAGTGATCATCCCAAAATTATCCTTGGTAACGAAAGTCTCTTCAAAATTGGGGTGTTTCTCCAGGAATTTGTCTTTCCCCCCAGCATTCTCAATCATTACATAGGTGACGGCATGGAACTTGGCAAGATTTTCCAGGACCGTTCTAAATAAAATAAAAAAAGTGATACAAAAAAGGGGATTCATATGTATGGGAGATGGATCAATAAATCAATACTTTCACATTTCATTAGACACTCAATATATACGCCGGGTGATAAAGAATGAAATTATTTTGCGTATTATTTCGTAATATTTTAGTTTAGTTACACCCATAATTATTTCACACGTACTCATCCATTCAGAAAGGTGAGAGTATAGAGCTTACTATTTGTGATGTATTATTAAATTCAAAGTTGCCAACAATTCCCCCCAAAGAAATGACTTTTCTTACTTGCTATGTTCCACATCCAGCTTGTGCTTCTTGGGGAGAACGACGTAGCCTTGTTTCATCAAATTATCCATTATTATGACCTGTTCGTCCACAAAATAGGTTCGAGGAAACATTTCGGCGATATAATTGCTGCTCCTGTAATGAGAACATGACAAGGGAAAAACGAGAAGTGTGAGAGATGGAAATCTAATACAAGGGAGCTTTAAATGCCTCATCATCCATCATTATCGTCATTGTTCCCAGGGCTCAGTAAGCATAAGTCTTCTCCATTTAATCCCACGCAACTTGAGCCCGCAAAAAGGGAATTTTCACTTCCAATACATGTGTATACGGGGGATATAACAACATTAAATATGCATAAGGGGAACGTATTATTTTACGAGTTATTTGGTAGATACATATATAATTACAGATATCTGTACGTATAAGTCACAGAAAAGAAATTTTTGTACACAAATATGCAGGTAAATATTTCGTGTATCCCATCACTCACCCCTCTCTTTCCTCCCAGAAGTTTTGCATTTCCTTCACAAATTCCACGAGGAATTTCCCTTCATTAAGTATCACTTGCGTCATTTGAGCCTCTGCTTTCTCATCCTGTAAAGGTGGGAGCCGCTTCTTGACAAATAAATCCAGAGGGTCCTTCCCATTCTCAAAAATCACTTTGATCGTCTCCACGACACTTGCCGTGTATTCACCTTTCAGATTGTCCGGCTGAGATAAAATGACTTCCGCAATGTTGTCCTTAATCCCATTCGTCGTCAAAATATCCCGAAATTTATTCTTTAAATCTTCAGCTACAGCCATATTTCTCGGGTGTCAAGGTCCTTCTCCTTTGGTCGGGTTTTCCACACAAAAACTCCTTTGTTTTTGTATAATAATAATAGATAAATAAATAGTAATGCGGCTTATCGTCCAATGTCCCCGTAACAGTTTTTCGAACGCACCTTTCAATACAACTAAAACGGCTACAGAATAAATGCTCCCGTTAAAATTTCCACTCCTACCCTCCTTGCATCAGGTGTTGCTGCAGAAATGAGTAAATGCCAGAGGTCTTTAAAAACAGTCCAGCTGCTATGTTTGTTCTTGCGAAAGGGGAGAGAGGGAGAAAAAAAATACCAACAGTTGTCGAGAAATTCCGGGCACAAGGGAAATTGTACACGCAAAATACTTTTTTTGCCACTTGCCACCACCGGGCCTCTTTACGTGTCTTCAAAAAACAAACAAAAGTTTCCACATGCACTTTTATTCCCTGACAAATACAAAAAAAAAATATATAAAATTAGATCAATCCAAAATCACCCGAGACCTGCGCAGGATTTGGGTGATCAGAGTCAAAATATGAACACAAATACTGTCTGAACGCCCACGTAAAAACAATAATTGACAGATGGATTCGGAGGAAAAAAGTGCAGAGAGAAATGTATTACTAGTATATGGGTTAATCGTATCACACAAGTGTGATAAAGTCCATCCAAGTCTTGCTTCCCCCAGCGCTTTTTGTCACATCAGGAAAGTGCAATTTTTACTGCTGAGGATGTATAAAAATAAATAAAAAAAACAAAAAAAAAGGCTTAATTTAGCATTTGTTCAAATTCAAATATCTTCATTTATGCTACAATAGTATTCATTGACGTTAATTTAAATGGATGCCCGCTGGAGAGAGATAAAGAATAAAATGTACAGAATAGACACCAATAACTGTCAACCACAGAGAACTAGAGCACACATCCCACTTTATTACCATTGCAAAAAGAATGACAGTATTTTACAAAATTATCCCCGCACCAGTATATAAACTATCCAATTTGTACCAACGTCACCTGTTGTACATATTCTTGGTCACAAGAGATGAATGATGTACCACGCAGTGAATATTCAAAAAAAAAAGTATTTTAAAAATCACACTATCCTATTTAAAATCCACACCAATAACCGACAACGCCGTGCAAAACTCCCAAGGCTTTAGTGTACGTCCTCACTGTCAACAACCCAGAGCCACAACAATGTATCCACTACACACAATCCCAGAGCATATGCACGTGCCTGGACAGTCCAATTTTTTGACCAAGTACAATATTAAAAAAACGCCTTGGAATCCACCAGGATTATTTGTCCAAAAAAATCGATTTATCCCAAAAAAGATTGATTTGTCCAAAAAAAGATTGACCTTTGGAACCTCTATTATACTATTATTGGACGGAAGTAATGCCTGGACAATAAGGGAAATTTTCCACTGGGCTAATCCCGACCCATGTATATAACAATGGTATTTGACAATTGTAGGGACTTCCCAAATATTTAGATATTGCGAGGGAAAAACAAGGAGAGAGGTTCCTCGAAGCCAGTTTCTCGAAAAGCCTCTTTACAGGCTTCTGTGGAATTCCTTGGCTTTTCTTTACTTTTCTTTTTGTATATGTACATATATACAGATACACATTTATGTGAGCATCTTCTGATCCAACTGCTCGTACGGTATACCCATACAAGCCTTATGGCAAGAGTGCTGTGGCACATAGAAGAAAAAAACATTTGTATTTTTTGTCCTCTTTCTCCTTTTATCCCCCTTTTGCCAAAAGGCTTTTTTCCCATGTGAACGTGGCAGGAAACTCGGGAGAAATGAGTTGGGAAATGGAAGGAGACGATGCTGAGCTGAGGGCGGTCGATGGCCGGATTTTTCGCTCGAAATTGAGATGAGGGAAGCTTTTGGTCCAGTACAGTCTCCTGTCAGCGTCGCAAACTACATTGCTGCAATGCGCTTCCAACTTTATGATCGTCAACTTGCTCCACAGATTGCTTTCCTCGGTACAAAAACGCCACTACCCAAACTTAGTAGTCCTTTTTGTTCAAAGAGGAACAAATAGGAACCAAAAAGGAAAACACATTGGACATACTACACCTTTAATACAGATTTTGGCCCTTACAAAGAACATTTATAAAGGGGATGCATTATTATCCATTGGTTCCAATGCATGGGATTTTCATTTTTGGAATCTCCCCCTTTTCTCCCAATACCAAAAATATACCCCATGGTGGAGAGATTCTCTCAATGCCTTTATTTTCAGGGGCTTTCCTCTAGGCTGTAGCTCATTTTTGGTCCTTGTGTGTCTCCTTGCTGGAGAAAATATTTTCTTCTCCAGTGTATTACAGAGGGAACTTTCTCCAGGATTTAAATCTCCAGTTTTAAATAGACCGCGCCTTCAGCGGCATCTCCCGGCACGGGGACAAAGTCCAGCATTGTCAGCTGACCCAAACTTTTCGAGAGCGAGAGGGAAGTTTTAGCTCGATGGTAGAAGTTTTACTGCTGAAGAGCTGAAAAGACAGAAGAAAAAGTGATGTGTGTGAAAATCTGAAAAAAGAAAGCACCGAGTCCGAAAATACAGGATATTCCACAACACTTCGCATTTCTGACTGACTGGTTTACCGTCGTTTTTGGTAAGTTAATTGTTGTTTCATTATTTTTAAGTAACTTATTTTTGGTAGGATTGGGTCAGGTGGGAAATGTCTGGGTCTGTTACCTTTGTCGGGGTGAAGTTGTTCCGGTATTTAGTTTTCTGGATTCCAGTATCATGGCGTTACTTTTATGTTCATTTTCGTGGGGAAACCGGCATTTTACGGCTCTGGAAATAGTTGATGTTTAATTTTGATGGTAATGACATGGACGTTTCGGCATTTCTCAGGTGGTGAATGGTTACGGGCGTAATTTGCGGTGTGGTGGGTCAAATTTTGGTGTGTGTCAAATTGTAATGCAAGTTTTGGTCTCTTTTTTGGTGTTACAGGTGACGAGGACTTGAAAAGGAAATAGAGGGAGTCTGTATTTTTGCTAGCAGAGCTGGACAAGATGAAGGAGAAGGAGACGGTGGACTCGTCCATTGGGGATGTGGATCCGAAGAATAAGCTGAAAGTGCGGGAGTTAGTTCATAAGCTGATTATTAGGTGAGTGTGGGGTTAGGTCATTTATTGTTGGAGTAGGCTTGGGGGAAGTATGTATCTAGTGTCTGTCTGAAATGTTATTGAGTGTAGTTTATAATGACAAAAGATGTTTTTTAAGTAGTAATGTGTGAGAAATTCACTTTTGTAATGTGTTTGTTGTAGTCAATTGTTCTACGATGGATTCCAACAAGTTGCCACACAGATGATTCAGCTGACACATCCAGATAGTCCCTGTCCACCTTCGGACAGACTAGTTCATTTGGTCACTTTAGGTTTGGAGCAAGAACAAAAGAGTAAGTTTTGATGTGTGACAGGACCCTTTGATATGGTATTTGGTTGAAGGGAATAACACGATTAATGGTTATTATTAATCATTCGTTGTTAATGTACTGTTTTTATTTTTAGCTCAAGGAGCAAAAATTACTAGTATTTCTACCAAGTTCGATCATTTGGGGGCAGGCCTAGACTTGGAAAGCATGAATGAGGCTGCAATTCAGGCACCGGAACCGTGTCTGTATGAAACTGTGTATGTTACTGCCCATAAGGCTCCATGTCGGGCTGGGGCAATAAATTCTGACGGGTCATTGGTTGCCACAGGAAGTGCTGACACATCAATCAAAGTATAATATAATCGATTTTTTTCTTCGTGCCTAAGTTTTGTTAGGGTATTTACTGAATGTTTTTGTTGCTGTAGATTTTAAGTGTTGAAAGAATGCTGGCCAAGTCGTCGGACGTTGAAAGTACGGAACCTCAAGGACATCCTGTTATAAGAACTTTGTATGACCATGATGAAGAAGTTACCAGCCTGGAATTCCATCCGAAAGAGCAGATACTTGTGTCAGGCAGTCGGGATTGTACCGTTCGACTTTTTGACTACAGTAGAACGTCAGTGAAGAAGGCGTACAGAGTTGTGAATGTAAGTAAATGCTCTCAATTGCTTATGAAATAATCAACGCTTGACATCTATGAGATTCGTATTAACTTTCACTTTGCTTCTTCAACTTTTTTTAACAGGAATCAGCCCAAGTTCAGGCCTTAACATTTCATCCTACTGGTGACTATTTAATTGTTGGGACAAAGCAGCCGATATTTCGAATATACGACATAAACACTTCCCAGTGTTTTGTAACGAGTCATCTAGACGGATCTCACAATGGCGAAATTACGTCACTCGCGTGAGTGGCACTGATTATGTTTACTTAAGTCTAAAAATAAAGCAATCATATTTTTTGGCAACGACGGTTTTATTATCTCATTGTATTTTTCAAACATATATCTGTAATGTGTAATATACATATGTATAATACATATGTACATTCATCATGCGCAGGTGGTCTTCGGACGGCAAGTTATTTGTGACGGCGTCAACGGATGGCAGTATAAAAATATGGGACGGTGTATCCTGTAAATGTGTTAACACCATTCCGAAAGCTCATGACGGAACTGAAGTTGGCTCTGTTACCTTTACTCGGAACAATAAGGTAATTATTTATATTCAGCTTTTGCCAAAAAGTCGAATTGTTGTGCACATTTTCTACGAGATGTGGTTGTAAAATATTGTTTTTTATTATTTTTGTCAGTACATTCTTTCGTCCGGAAAAGATTCCTTAGTAAAATTGTGGGAATTGTCTACCAATAGAAGTTTAATAGCGTATACAGGAGCAGGAGCGACGGGCAAACAAGAATTCACTACTCAAGCATGTTTTAATCACACGGAAGAATTTGCTGTATATCCTGACGAAGCAACCGTATCACTTTGTGTGTGGGATGCACGAACAGCTCAAAGACAGAATCTGCTTTCTCTCGGTAGGTCTCGATTCCCATAAACCTACTGATATGAATACATCAGCTATGATTGCCTTATTAAATATTTACTCGTACGAAACAGGTCACAATGGCCCCATTCGCCGCATTGTGCACTCAAGAGTTTCTGCCGGTTTCCTAACGTGTTCCGATGACTTTAGGGCTAGATTTTGGTACCGGAGGATGGTGCCTCTTTGAATTCTTTACATCATTTACGATATTTATACAATTTTATACGTTTGAAGTTCCAACTCTCATCGTAAGCATATTGCGACAAAAAAGTGTGAATATTGTGTATTAGTGTATATAATATATTTCCTTTAGTTTATACATGTGTTGTACATATGTGGTACCTAACAATGATTTTCAAAAAAAAAATTATTATCCTACCATCTGATTCTGATTCCGAGAATAAAACAGCCTTTTATTGCCTCAATTCTTACAAACTTTATATCTTTCGTTGGAGTTAAGTTGGAGTACACGTGCGTACCTCAACTTGGGTCAAGACAATATTTGTTTTGACAGCACTATCAATGCATTCTTTTTTTTTATCAAAGTTCAGGTACATATTGTAAATAGTTGCTTGTTTGTAGTAATCAAAAGCTTGAATTACTTAAATATGATAAATGTAGATTATAGCACAGTCCGGGAAGGGAAGAGGTACTTACCACGAAGGAATGTGAAGGAGAAGCTTGAGCATAGTTGTTAATCCCATCTGGTAAGGGAGAGGAAAGATGCGTCCCCAAAAACTTGAGTGGAAGCAGAAAGAGCGAGGCAGTGGTATATAGAACCAGAAATAAGTTGTTATGCTGCTTGCTTGATAAAAATTTCAGCAAATGTATGTGAAAGGGTTTCCAACACATCCACGGGCTAGTGTATATACACACTTTCGGTTGAGTTTGAGGGGAGAAGCGAAAGAAAAAGATGTGTACATCCCTTATGTAGTGTAAATACAAAAAAGTTCGTACTTACTGCTTTACAAAGAAAAAGTGTAGAAGAAAAGAAGTCCTCCTGAGGCGAACTTCAAATAGGGATATACAAGAAGAATAACAACTCATATGCAAAGTATTTTATTACATCCCTTTCTTTCTCTCTCTCTCTCCCTTTCCTTCTTTTTTTTCCTCCTTTATACATGTGTAGGTAGTGGTGTTTTGAATAATAAAATAATGGATAAGATGAGTTCGTGCATAGCCAAGAGGATATACAGGTTCACAATTTGTTTTCACTCTCAATGAACTCTGTGAGAGAGCAATAATATACGTGAGTGAGTGAGTGAGAGAGAGAGAGAGATTTAAAGAGAAGTGAAACATAATGGGACATACATTGACCCTTTGGAAAATCCTGGAATTTTACAAGAAAATAGTGAATATTTGCACTCCCGTCAACCTTTTCGGATCTGACCTATCCCCGTAAAGTCATCCTGTCCCCCAATTTGTCCAGCCAAGCAAAGGGGTCAATATTAAAAATGACAGGTGGTGTATTTCTTGTGTCGTATCATGTCTATTCATTCCTCTGGACTTGATCTTCCTACACAAAATAATAATAATAATAATAAAAAATATTTATACGTACACATACATAATTTGTAACATTTCCAGTGAAGACAAGATAACATTTGTAAAAGAGAAAGTGAGAATGTGAGAAAAAGAAACATGATACATGTGACTAAACACTCTTGTCATTTGATTCAACTGTGTAAATATTTTATCCTCGGCAAATAACAACTGCAACATCTAGTACAAGAACAAGGACAACGAAATTATATAATAGTAATAATAATAATAAAAAATACTTTCAGCTGACTTCTACTATCTTTGAATATTAACAGGGGGATTCAAATGATTACGAAACACATCCTGTACCCTTCTTCGTTATATTTGTATGACTATATATAGTATACCATATACATAAGTAAATATTTGACAGATCCGAAAAATCTGAATAATACTAAAAATGTTTTGATAGAATTAATCTGTTTAGACACTCGGGAGGAAACATTTGGTGATGATTTGACCGACCTTAAACTCTCTGATTTTTACCAGTCTCAAGGGAGAGCACAGCTGGATGACTGTGAAAAAAATTAAATAAACTGACGGATTTTTGTCATTTTGCCTCTACACGTCTAGTTACATGAACTTTCAGCCAAAGAGTACTATTACTATTACTACTACGCTAGAAGAGGAGAGACAGGAGAGTTCAACGTTACCCGAAACTCTTTTATATATATATTTTTTTTTTTTACTTTCGCAACCACCACAACTTGTGCCGTTTCAAGCCTGACATTTTAAAATTAGAAAAATTGTGAGGTGTTTCGTGTAGTAAAATCCGCACATCTGTTTATTGTTTCAGTGCCAACGTCTTGATTTTGTCCCGAAGAACATGCGACTTTGCGTCTGACCTCTAAAAAAAATACTCATTCACAAGATACTATTTTCACCAGCCTCACTTTCCTTCTTCTTTCCTCAATTTTATCCGCCTTTCTCTGAATCTCTTCCCGCAACCACGATTCATTGTTAAAATAACTGTACAGACAATCACAGCTTTTTTTTCTCTCTCTCTCTTCCCACAAATCTCCTTACTTTCTTTTTTTTTTTATTCAAAAGATTTTTTATTCAAAAGAAAAAATTAAGATATAGTTTGTATTATTTTGTAATAATATTTTTAAAAAAATATATAACTACCAATATCTGTAAGAACTGATGTGAAAAGAAGATCCCTGTTACCGTGTACATTCGTTCGCATTCGACGAGAGTTTTGAATGAATTTCGTTCCCTTCCCCTGGACACTTTGTGTGATTAGTGGTGCCATCCTTGACCGGGGTCATTTCGTACGACATCGTCATTTCCACAAGTACAACCAGGATTCCATCTCCTCCTCCGCCGTCTGACTATTATGGATCGGTCCACTGACATCAAGGATAATAATGTGGGTCATATTGGAAGTCGGAGACGAGTCATTAGTAAAACTCATTACTCAGCTGAGGATCAAGCGCTGGATCAAATCGCCAAGGAGGTAAGAAAGAGGATTATATTTTTTCCCCCTTTTTTTCCTGCAATCACAAAGACACCCTTTGGATTCTAATTCCCGCAAATAATAACAAAAGTGTGTGGTTTGTTGTGTGATAGCATAAACGTAACGATATAAACATGGTTGGGTATTTTGCAAAACAAAAAACAAAGTGACATGTACATAAACGTAAAACGTATAATTTGTGTAAAGGCCAGTGGCGTCAAGGCGGTTTGTTTGTCATCTATTACTGATTCGTGTGAAGACTCAATTTAAATCCAAAGATTTATTCAACTACCCGCGTGTTTACGCAGCCACCCACTTTTTGACGACAACTCCTCCACTTTAATAACAACTGTGAACTTGGAAGGTCGTATGGGAGATAAAACGACATTTTTTTTTTGCTGACTGATACCGATACTAATACAAAGCAGGAAAATTTGTATGTATTGGAATCTCGCCTTCTCTGTCTTGATTTCAGAGATCCTCTTTTTTTTATTCTATTATTATTCTATTACTATTCGGAATCTCTAAAGGCGGGTAAAAGAGGGTTCCCTACTGCCGTGTCAATGACTTCTTCATGGAAAGGAGTTGAAAGCAATTATAAGTTCAGCCTCATGTGCGAAATTTTTACATGATCCGCCCTATTTCAACTCCTTTATTTTGGATGAGATGATGATACAAAAGCATGTACAAATGTATGAGGAGTTACAAATCCCTTGTCATTTGGAAGCTATATTCTGTATTCACTGATTTTTACAACAGCCAAACAGTCATTCAACTTTTGGTGCAAATGAAGCCCGTAAAATGGAGATTTCTCCTGATGTATAGTTCAAGCTTGTCCCATTAGCTTTTAACACCACCAAATTCCTTCCCACTTACGAACACTATGCGGAATATTAAATGAAGAATTATATGGGCGTCTGCATTCCAATTGTTGTATTTCCTATGAAATAGCTAAAACTTCACGATGCAGCCTTCCTCACCACCAATGCATTTACCATGAATCCATCCCACAACGTCCTCCTGCCACGCAACCGGCACATTCTTCCAACAAAACAAAAGTCTAGAAATCTTCTGGCCCCATACATTTTTTGTCCCCAAAAAGGTGTGTATCCCAAAGATCCGTATGATTCCACCATTTCCGTGAAAAGACGAAAAAATGTACAGATATTATAGAAAGGCATTGAAAAAAGCCGGGTGAGACGGGGAAAGATTTTTTTTTTCTTGGAAGGAGAAAATGTGTGGAAAAATCAAGCTTTTCTCCCTTTCCGGCAACATGTGTAAATGGAGAAAAATGCTTATCGATTTGGCATTTTCTCCCTCGAGTTCTCTCTCTCTCTCTCTCTTTCTCTGTCCCTTTCCCTGTCTCCCTGTCGAATCCATGGAGGCATGCTAGCACCTATACCGGCATGCTCTTTGTGGGAGTTTGTTGTTATTGCATTCTCGCGTATTTTCCCTTTTTCCAGAGCATTTCTTCCAAACCAACAGATATGAGTTTTTTTTCCTCCCTTTCTGTGGGAAAATGTGCGGAGGAGTGTGTATTTGCTAGAGGGACAGTTTGTAGGGAAGATTCCCCTCAATTGCTCTATAATTTACTGCACGTTTATGCAGTAAAAAGGCGTGGGAGAAAGACATGTTATGTTTGTTTCCGACAAAGTATGTATGGGAGAAACTCGGGTAACTTGCCCGGGGTGTAGGATGGATCATGGGAAAAGTTAAAATTGACGGCGTCACGGGATCTTGGCTTGACATTCCCACTTTTCTCTCTGTCTGTCTCTCTCACTCTCCTTCTGTCTCTCTCTTTCACTTACTCCGACCCTCTGTGTTTCCCTATTTGTCTCCCTTTCCTACTCTTATATATACTATACCGGGAAACACCCGGCGTTCTCATCAAGCATGGCTTGCTCCGACATTTCATTTTGGGAGGAAAAAACTCACACTTCTTCTCCCATCTTGTTACTCTGATTCGTAATTTAATTTAGTTATTTTTGGGAAATTCAAGCGCGTCATATCGGAGTGATAATCCCATAATACTAGGACAGACGTGAGGGATTATTTCTTTTTTTTTTATTCCCTGGCTGAACAAATGAAGGCAATGGCGCAGAAAATGTCTTTAGAGATGAACCACGCTTCCTACGTGGGATAGGACACCGCCAAAAAAAAGTTTTTTTTTGGGGAGTCATTCCCAACCAAAGGGAAATGGAGTTGGTCAAGCCAAGAAGATTAAGTGAGGGTACAAGATTACTGAAAGAAAAAAATGAGCAGAAATTGAAATCATGGGGAGAGTGATGGTACAGAAAATAACAGAAAGGTTAGACAAATCCGGATTCGAGATTGTTCTTCACACAACATATTGCTCCTTTTCTATCTCTGTCTCTCTCTGTCTCTCTCTCTCTCTCTTCATCGCCACATCAAGTCATGAGCTTTTACTTATAAAGCGAAAAGTAGAAAATTAGGACACACCTCTTTAAATGTCTTTAACAGATTCAGAGGTGACGTCAGGTTTTTTCTATCCCTTCGTAGCATTTTTTGTTTGTATGCCTTTTTTGAGTGAACTGTATGTGTAACGTGAAGAGATTTGTTCACGTACACACAGTACTTACATGCCACTTGATTTTGCTCCCATATGAGACTGTATTTACAATTGTATAATTTTACATACATTCCGTAAAATTATTCAACTTATTGGATTTAACCATCCTTCTCTTCACCTCGTCTTCATAAGTCCGAGGTGGACGTCATCTGTTTCTCTCTCTCTGTCTCTCTCTCCTCTTCCCCAGTCCTTGTGTGTCCACAACAAGTCCGTAGGCGATCATTTGGCTATGAAAGAGCCACTTGTTTTAAAACCTAATAAAATCATTTAGACCTTGGTCAACGTGTCCTAATTATTTTATATGAGATGATGCTCTTTGTCGTCGCCATCAAAGTTGTGGTGTAAGTCAGAAAAGCGTGGAACATGTGGATTTATATACGTATACATAATTAAATATACACGTGTGCACATAGAGATGCAAAAGCCTCGATTAAACCTCAAGAAAATGGGTTAAATCCAACATCATTCTTCACTCAAATCACCTTCCTGTGTCGAATTGCTTGGAAAATGAATGGATAGGACGAAAAAAATGAATTTAACGCGGAGGTGTGCAGTATACATGTTTATTTACATTCTTCGGCTTTCTATATTCGAGTTAAAAGTATTTGGGGAGGAACAATATAATCAAGAAGTATTGTTGTCCCGAATTGTCCAGGTTGTAAAAAAAATCCATCATCCGAACTACCCGGAAACTAACAATAAAGCATCCTATTTTGCTATTAGAGGAGCCTCAGTACACATCTCTTTTTGTATGAAAGATGCTTTCATTAGGAGAAAGTGTATAAGACTAAGACGCCTTGCATAAGAAGAAATGAAAGTCCCTGGAGAATTTCTTGTAAAGAATAATAATGAATTTTTGGGGAAACTTCATAGAAGTTTTGGTATCCGAAGCATAAAAGAAAAGTTAATACGAAACACGGAACATCTTGTGTTGGCACCAGCTTCACGAGGAGAAAGGAGCCCCAAGTCATGAATGAATCAAGATGTAATATTCACAGTCCATCTATCCGCAAATTTCGGCTCAACATTCACGAAACTCTTTAGGTATTTCAAGTGGTTTCATGCTAGAAGATGCGCTTCTCCGTATCTTCATCTTCTGCAGGCCATGCACAAAAAAAAAATGTTCAACAATGATGAATCATGTGTGTGTGCGAGCTGTGCAGGCAAAAGAGAAGTGGATCTTTTGCAATGGACTTCGGGACAGTATTTGATGTAGTGACTATAAGACTCCTTACTATCAGTATCACTGCAACCTCCACACACTACAGAAGTTGGACACACACATGAACCCTTTGCCAACCACGAGAGGGAGGAGCGACAAAAAAAAAATACGAGCCATTTTTGTACACTCCTTGAGAGAGGAAATAAAGAGGGTCAGGACTTCTGGGTTTCTTGCCGCCATTGTTTTACTACTATAACAATCCTTTTTGGTCTCTACCATAGCATATGTATACATTGAAATACTTTAGATTGAAAGATAACCAGCCACAACCAATGAAATGACTACAATCGTGACTAAAATTTTTGAGCAGATTTTTCCCCCTGTATGAACCATACCCGCAAGAATCATTGTCTCACAACGTAATGTCCAACAGTCGCTGGATAAAACCCATGGACAATTGCCAGAGGACATTTTTGCCCCAGCAAAAAAAAAAAAAAAGATTCCGTTCTTTCCGGAGGATTTATATACATTTTACATATAAATCATAATTCAAGAGTTTAGGACAGGGAATGTTCCCCAACGCACGTGCACGCCCAAAGCATTTACGGGAAAATACCACATTCCTTTGCTTACTGAGCAAGAATGATAAAGCTTGTAAAAAGTTCGGGGATTTTTTTTTTCCATAGTTACAAATGTGATGCATACAGATAGGCAACGTCATGGACAACGGAGCGTGACACGGGTTGAATATGTTCGGGGAAAAGTGCTTCATCGTAAACTCAACCAAATAAATTATTCATACTCTTGGTCACAAACCATTTTGATCCCAAAATGTACTCCTAGTCCTTACCCTTATATTTCCGGTCCATTTTATTTGTGTGTGATTTGATTATAAAAATGTGCAATGGAGACAGTATTTGAATTATTTTGGGTCGTAATCTCATTTTATACTGCAGCCTTTTTTTAAACAGAAATAACTGGGAGGGTGCCCCCCAGAAATGAATGTGCTTTTGATTATACAAGGCAGTGGTTTTGAAGCACATTTTCCGCGTCCTCATACATTTGTCTCATTTTTGATGCCAACTAGTGAGATGCTGGTATAAATGTGGGATGTGCCTGGCAACTATTTTTCTATTAGCCAGTAGATGTATTCATGCATCAAAAAGTATCCACCACCAAAGTGCCTGTAGCATGACTCACGTCCACGCATTATCCAGCTGCATCAAATCTTGTTGTCATGTACAGAGCTCTTTATTCTCCCCTCTGCACTACTTTTGCCATCAAAAAAAGGATGGAATACCCAAGAAAAACAGATTGCATTTGGCCTAAATTGGCAAATATATACAGAGGAAACCTAATATGTTCCGTTGCCTCCTTTTCACTGGAAGGGAATTGGAAATTTAGTGCCAAAATGTGAGGGATTGAGAGAGTAATGTGAGGAAAATCCCCGTGTCAATCTTTAACTGCGAACCCAGCTGCCTTTTATTTTTGTATTTATATATACAAAATGCAAAGTCACTTTCTTTAGGCCCTTCCGCAGTCATCTGTACATACACAAAGTTTATGTTAGTTTCTAGACTTTTACTACTTGAAAAACTCTTTGGAACAGGATTTTCCCCCCTATGTGTCCATGTGCTTCTCTCGAGACACCAAAATATCATCAATCAATCATCATTCTCCACTAATTCTGTACTTAAGCTACGTGCCAACTTAATGGCCACACTTTCATCACATTCTCCTTCTAACTTATGACCAGAACCACACTGACCCTCCTGTACTTAATGCATGGTTGCATCCGTGTCAGTCTCCCTTTTCCATGGTGAAGTACATGTTTCTGTATTTTTAAGGAAATATAGGGAAGAAATTACCCACGAACTCCTTCAAGCGCCCCTAATCCACATTCTCGGGGCTTTCCTGTATTATGTGGTGGTTATTTTGTGCCCAAAAAACATACTATTTTTAGGCAACAGAATACTTGAAGATGGTGGCACTAACAAAATAAAATTTCTTGCCATGGCCCAAGATAACAAAAGCTTTGGCATCACATACGACTCCAAAAAAATATATTGGCATTAGTTTATGTAAGAGAAAAGACTCTAAAAAGTAAATTGTGATGTTACCCTCATAATTGTTGTGGAAAACAAAATCCTTTTGTGCAACTTTGATTACCCAAAATATGGGGGCCGGAATCAAGGGACTTTATGAGAAGATGAAAGTATTGCGGTAAAATAATGTGTTGCTTTAAGGCAGCTTCTCCCGACTGTGAGAAAGTTGGGTCACATGTAAATAATTAATCCTGACGGCAGTTACTATAATTAAAACTTCATACAAGATTGGAGAAGCACTAAATACGACAAAATAAAAAAATCATGTACTACAGTGGAGTAGTTTGGTATGGTAGGATATTTTTTTTTTTACTTTCTTGGTTAGATTTGCATCATCCCACACAGTACAATTAAGTCCGTGGATGTACAAAAAGCACATGTATGTAGCTCGTTACGCGCTGTTTTGGCATTCTCATTGATGGTAAAGGGAGGCACTTTTTTTCCCCTTTGGTTACACTATTTCTATGTAAGTAAATGGTAGGGAAAGTTATTTTTGTCTACAAGAAGAAGGAGCGAAACAAGACGGAAGGAGGGTCGTCGTGGTGGTAAAGAAAGCATGAGGATGTGTTGTACTCTCGGAATGCGTTTACGACAAGGTATCAACGTCTATTTCTAAATGAGGAAAGGATAAAGAAGGAAGAAAAATATAAGGATCAAATGGTCTCTTTTTTTTTGCCTGCTCATTCCAACCATTGGCAAAAATATACCCGGTGCACTTTAAAGTGCGTCTCCTGAACCTCTGAGAGTGTTATAGTAAGAATTTTGTGCATGGACCGGTTATATATATATATATTTTATCTTGCATCCTTTGAAGAAGGAACAACTCTCGAGATTGAATGTATTTTTGGTAAGGAGAAAAAAAATTTCTCCGAGTAATATTAGGACTTAAAGAGCAAACTACTGTGTTATTCATCTTGTAGAAGAGGAAGTTCTTCAATTTGAACCCTCATAGACAATCACAGTTTCTTTTCGGGCGAAGAATCACACAGTACCAGAGAGGGCTGGGTGAGAGAGAATCTGTTTTTTTTTAAATATATTTTATTTTTACTTCCATTATACAAAGTGCTAGTTGCTTGTTGGTGGTGGTGGGAAAGGAATTTCTTCGGGGCGTCAACTTTTCCTTCAAATTTTTCAACTGTACAAAAATCATTTCCCTTCAATAACAACCCCAAAGGAATTTTTGTTTGTGTACACAAAATCCAGCTTATAATATATCAAGTCCCAAGAGAAAGTTGTTCAAGTCTGTGAAGGAAGAATAAAATAATTGTACCTTTAATTACATCAGAAAATGTAATAGTGGGCTAAAGATGACGGACATTTACGGATCTTTGTACGTGAAAAACTATAGGTCAGATCGATTAAGATTGAGACAAAAGTATGGGGGCTACACGGGATCCTCCCGACACAATAGTTCCGACAATCTCCACAGTAATTCGGAATATTATCCCCCCATTGGTGCATCCAATTATCTCAATTCCTCCGGCCTGAGTTCCTTGGCAGTGTCCACGACCGACTTAACTGCTGGGAATTCCTCGGCCTCGACCGGGAAACGCTCCTCCTCGGGCTATGGATCCATCGACTTACAAAGTTCTGCCCTTCCCTCTGAATCGGAAATCTCTCAGAAATTGTCCAATGGCTACCATCAAACCCCCTATCAGTACGCCCGGAAGCAGAAGGCCAAATACGAGACCTTTGAGAAGAGTCCCCTTCAAAAGCCCAAAGTGTCCCTCCTCACGGCCGCCGTGTGTTTAAGCGCGGATTTTTCCCCTGGCCTGAATAGCCGCGCCAACTCCAGTGTTGATGTGAGGGCGGAAACTCCCAGTAGAAGCTACGCTGTCCTCCCTTATACCAACGGGGGGACTCACACGACCTCCAATGGCTGTACCAGTGGGAATAAGGGACTCTATCCAGTCCCAAGATCATACTATCAGTACCAACGAACATTTTCTGGTGGGGCCAAAATCCGTTGCAGCAGCGCGGATCCGGATAGTACGAGAAAAAGACTGTTGCAAGTGGAGGGCTCAAAGCAACAGCAACCAGTGCAAGTTCCCGTGAACAATCTCATGCTCCGCTATGGCCGCCCAGATAGTTACTATTCGAGGCTTACGAGTAATAGTCGGTGCGCGAGCGCGGAGCGCTTGGCCTCTCCCAGCCTCAATAATACGGCCCTTGGGACGAGCATGCTAAGCCTGGCATCCTCAATCTGGTCCCAGTACAACAGTGTGAATGATATCTATGAGAGCAATCCCAAAATCAATGTCACCTGCTTCGGATCCATCGCGCCCGCCGAGGGCAGCAAGAACCGATTCACATCCGTGACGGAGCTAGCTCGGAATGTCTCCAGCTACAAGTGGGACTCGGAGGACGTTTTGCCCAATGGGTCCATGAACAATCATAACGGGAACCGAAGTTACTCCTTGGGGAGGAGCAACTCCAGCCTGGCCATTAATTTCCCCCGAGGGAGTTGTGAGAGTTTGTCCGTTTTTGCGAATAATAACAATAATAATACGAAAGTACAAACATTGCCCAATTATTTCTCTCCCAAATTACTCACGAGGGAAGTGTCCATGGAGGACGGGGGGATGATGAACAGTAATTTTGAGGTAAATCGTCATCAAGATGACAAAAGGTTGTGCAGGCAGAGTGAGACCCTTCACAATGGCTTTGTTCCCTGCAAAAAGAATTCTGTACCCTTACAAGGCATGCCTTCTTCCTCATCTAACAAAAAGCATGATTTTGAATTGGATTCCGAAGATGAGGCTACCCTCGCTAGAGTAAGTATGAGCTCAAAGGGCTGCATTTATGTAAAATTATGTTGGTAACCGCTATTTTTAGAAATAATGTCTCACAAGGTGTGTATTTATGTATGTAATTCACTCTAATTCAAACCACCTTTTTGGCCAGCAAAGTACCTTATTATTGGGCTGGAGAAAGGAATTTACGTGGGAGGAAAATGAGGGATTTTGGATTTGGACAGTCCTATATTTTTGTATATTTCTATCCACTTTTGATCTTTTCGAGTGCCCATAATGTGAGGAAATGCTTGTGATGTTTTGTATTCATTAAGCCTAATTGTGTTATGTTTTTGCAAGAGATACAAAAACGTGGTGAAAAATGCCTAACCCTTTATATTTGCTTCAAAAAAAGGTTCTCCCTCAAGGCACGTTCTTTCTCCACAGGGATGTTTTCACATGGCTTTCTGCTTGGCTAACTTTTGATTCATCTGCTCTCTCTCTCTCTCTTGCAAAAGTTTACACCAAGAATAATAAGAGCGGAGGCAAAGGCTTTTATTGGTGTGTAGCCGCAGCACATCCATCCCTGGCCTTTTTGTCTTCCTTTATACAAAGTTAGAGATTCTGTCTCTGTACACAGGAACAAGAATGTCAGAATTTCTGCTCTTTTCCCTTTCCCGTCGTGGAGCTCTTTCTCCCCTTCTTTGTGCCTAGTGAGAATTTATTGGCAGGGTTTTAAAACGACTAAAACTTTAGCCCAACTCCTGTACATTTATGTACATCCTATCCCCAGTAATAACAGTTACTAGGGGACGACGACACACTCCAAACAAGTTGTTCTCAAGTCCCAAAATAAAGAATTCTTCTAAAGGATACACATACTACTACATGAAAGGATGGTATTTATACTTTTTATTCTGTAAGAACATGGAGGAAGCCTTTTTTTCTCTCTCTCCATTTAGCTTTTGCCTTTCTCAAATCTATGTGACTGAAGGAAGTGCGGGAGTGCTAAATGTATACCAGCAGAAAGAACCACAGAATTGGTTATGGTTGGTATGCATGATATTATTATTTAAAAAAAAAAAGAAGAACTGTACCTTTCGGGCATGAACAGGGAAAAAAAAATTTTTTTTTTGGGTCTATCATAACAATTTCAATGTTAAAGAGAATGAATCTAAAAGAGATTTTTTTTTCTGAAGACGGAGCAAAAAGAGTTGAAACAATAATAATAATAAAAAAGTAAAATATATGATAATGTAAAATTATGCACAACACTGGTTTGCTCGTGGCGGACGGGATTCCGTTCAAGTGTTGAAGGATACGTACAGTGATAAGCAAGAAGGGTATGTAAGTGTAATAATAATGAGTGAATAATTTAGTAACCAATAGTACTAATCACTCGATTTTCTCTCTCTTTCTTTCTCTCTGCTCTACACCATCATGGAATAACGTATTTAGTACTTGTATTTCGTATTAGAGAAAACTAGTATGTCCGCCGTCAAACTTGTTGTTGATGCTGGTATGAATCTATGTTGTTTGAACTTTGAAAATACATAATTTTGCAACATTCTATATCATCTTGCTGTAAGGAAAAAACTGCACAACTTCCACTGATTCTGGTTTCCCTGAAAAAAAAAGGAGGATTTTTACGGTCGTTCAGTGAGTGGAAAATCTGAGCTCCGTCTTGTTGTCCTGCTTTTGTGCAGATTTTTAAAAGAGAAATTCCTCTATACATTCTTTTTTTTTTTTATTGGAAAGACATTCATGTTTAACTTTGTTTCTCTTGCACTACAATCGTCTGGGACATTTTTTTGGGGTTTTTTTCCCCTCATATTTTCCTTTGACTGTAGTATAGGTATACCTAATAAATATTGTTGCTCCGCTAAAGGATCTATTTTAACCAAGTGAGAAAGGGGGAAAAAAGAAGTAGTTTTAAGGATCGAAAGAAAAACCATGTTTTTTTTTCTTCTTGGGTATTTAAATAAAACGGAACATAACAATAAGACAAATGTGTTTCAAGCGAAATGCTACCGGGGGGAATGTGAAGCTTAATTCTCCTTTTGTGACTGAGGATACGGCATATATGTTGTAAGAGGAGTGGGAGCGGAGATGAGTTTGAAACCATTGTTGTTGACACGACAGTTTCACAGATTTTTCACACCTATGTGCACGTCTAAAACTTTTGCTGTGATACAGAAATTGAAGGGGGGGAAACAAAAGCCTCCTTCCACCACCTCCTGATTCCCTTTTTTTCCCCCTTTCTCACAATCAGTATAGTATAGTTACTTTGCAGAAGCAAACTATTTTTTTTCTCTCTCTATATTTTTTTTTACAAGGGAATTTATTTTGTTCAAAAACTTATTGGACAGTGACAGATATTCTTTCTATGCGGTAGCTCTTGCTCTGTGTCTCAAGTGTTGTATGTGTGTACACAGAGTAAAATGCAACATTCCACTCCTTTTTACGATTGACAGACTTGGAGAAGCTCGGACAAAGCTTCGTATAGATATCACACAATTGTCCTCATATATAAGGGAGCTGTCATCATAACATGTTTTTTTTTAAAGTGAGTGTCCTCTGATAAATTTTTATTCTCTTCCCTTCAACGCGTCAACATTTAATCGAATTGAGTGTTTAAAATAGTTTTTAAAGGCAGAGCCAAATTAAGCACGAAGTTCAGTTCCTATATGAGTTGGAAGTTCCAGGAAACGCTCTGGATTCTAATCTTAGATTAGTATTTACATGGACAGACACAAGTGTGACAAATATTCAAGTTCCTAATTTTCCTTTTTCGTAACTTGCAAGAACACCCGCAAAATCCGCGGGGTTTCTTGTAAAAAAAAAAAAATTTGATATTACTGGATTCTTAATTAATTTTTAAAATAATCCCCATCAACTTTGGCAAACGTTTTATTTTTCCTGGTGTTTCTTACTGACAGTGCATATTTGTGGGACCGCATGGACCGTAAGTGTATATTAATGTATTACGTATGTGCATATTTAACTCAAGCGTACTTCAAAGCCTTCCTTATCAAAAGAATCAAAAACACGTTGACCTACCTGCGTACTTCCTTAAAGGTGATCAGAATTAACAATTTGTGAGCACCACAAAATAAATTGCTGGCGCTAAATCACGTTAGAATAGTAATAAAACAGAGCACCACTCATTCACACACTCATTTAGAAAAATATTTTCAATTGATTCTGAGACTACACGGAAGTAATAATTAATTACGCAATCAAATTTTATTTTTATAATATGTAAAGGTGAGCAAATAGACAAATGTCCCTTAGAACGTTTTTAAAACATTAAAATCTGCTGATATAATGGGACAAAAAACAAGGTGCAATTCCTTCACTTGAACCACACGGGCTCAGTCTCAAAGTGCATCGAACTAGGAAATTACGCCAAAAATTGGTGTTGACTTTACAACAAAAATAATACTCGGATATAATCTGATTGTGATAACAAACTGCAAACTAGGAGGAGTCCTCTGTGCAAATCCCGTGTGGGGAAAGTATGTAGCCAAATAAGAACTCTAGTAGTCGTTTGCGTTGTCAAAAGAAGGATTTTCTGCCATCCAAATCAATCTTAACGTATACACACGTAAGTACATTAGAGACAGACAAGAAACCTTCGCAATGTCATTTCCTTTAAACCACCATAGCCACTTTGAATCACCATAAAACCACAATGTGCTCGCGGTATAATTTTTTATTTTTTTTCTGCACGCATCAGTTGTCGTCGTGAAGCATTATTACTGTGTTTTTCTACCTTGGCTTTAAGGCAAATAGCAAATTAAGAAAATTCCCTCCGCTGTTCACTGACTTCGTCTTTAATAACAATAATGGAAATAACTACCATTTTCTGAAAAAAAAACACTACAAAGGCCATGAAAAAAAAATTGGAATAACCTGGGAAAAATTCTGGTACTAGTGCAAGAACTATTACTGTGATTTTCTGCATGCGATTCACATCGTAATGCACGTGTAGGTCGGCGTATGTAATGTGCATGTTCCATTGCAAAAAAAAAAAAAATTCCCTGATAGTAACATTGGAAAGAAACCCTGAAAAACATAATTATCATTCCTTCTGTGACATTCTATGCAATCGACTTTCCAGTGGTAAACGACCGCTTTTTTTTCTAGAGAAAAAAAAACATTTTACTGAACTTCAGTTGTATTGATTGCGTATGTGATTGCACAGGGAACATCCTACAACCAAAGAGATAACTTAATTGTCCCATCATATCACCATGATAAAGCTAGATGACAGCTGATACATGCCAAAGTTTGTCCACATATTTTCCCAAGTGAAAATTTTCTATTCAAATAAATGACATTCAACAAAAGTACTCATGAAAGTATGCCCGATAAGCTCCTTGATTATATCGGAATCTATTCTGGCTAATATTTAGCAAATTTTTTTCGTGGTTGTAACAACCATAAAAATGGGACGTTCATTCCTAAACACCTTTGTTGTAGCAAGTGTTTTGCAAAAACCATAGAGGGGGCTTCATAACTTGAGTTTGTCAACTTGTCAAACATCAAGTATGAATCCTTTCCATAATAATATTTATGACGTGAGGTACTTCACTTTTAAAATAGTATCTGTAATACAAATCTGGCCTCAGTGTAAAGGTGGGACAAGGAGGTAACGTGATTTAATAACGACAAACGTCCCCCCACACGCACTATACAATAAGTTTCCGTTGTACTAATTAACCCTCATGCCATTATGCACCGGCACGTTCTCTCCATCTTCTTGTTCTCCTGAACCTCTGTAATTGTTCTTGTAAATCATTCACGCACAGTACACCTGACCAGTTGTTGCAGGGGAACACACAGAGACAAGAAAGTCAGAGAAGACAAACCGAGAGACATGTACCTACATAGCAAAAGGCAGAAAAGATCATATCACGGGAGACAGAGATAATTATACAGTAAGCGTCGGGAAAGAGTGACAAAGGGCAGAACAAAATCGGCAAGGGACAGAAGCAAGAGAAAGAAAAATACAGGGAAACAAAGAGGGACAGAGGAAAACAAACGAGAGAGAGAGAAAAAAAGCGAGAGAAAAGGGAAACAAAAGAGAAAGAAGAGAGGTAGAGAGAAACAACGAGTGAAAAAGGGAACCAAAAAATAAGGAGAGAGAAACAAGGAGAGAGAAATGGAAAAAAACAGAGAGAAACGAGGAGTCCGAAAGAGACGACAGGGATACTGCGGGAAAGAATGAGAGAGAAAGAGACGAAAAGGACATAGCGAGAAAGAATGAGAGAGAGAAATGAAAAGTGTATAGCCAGAAAAAAGGAGAGAGAAAGGGAAGAATGAAAATGGAGAGAGAAAGGGAAGAATGAAAATGGAGAGAGAAAGGGAAGAATGAAAATGGAGAGAGAGAAAGGGAAGAATGAGAGAAAATGGAGAGAGAAAGGGAAGAAAAGAGAAAATGGAGAGAGAAAGGGAAGAAAAGAGAAAATGGAGAGAGAGAAAGGGAAGAATGAGAGAAAATGGAGAGAGAAAGGGAAGAAAAGAGAAAATGGAGAGAGAAAGGGAAGAAAAGAGAAAATGGAGAGAGAGAAAGGGAAGAAAAGAGAAAATGGAGAGAGAGAAAGGGAAGAAAGAGCAAATGATGGAGAGAAACAAGGATTGAGACAGGGAAGAAGGAAAGAGAAAGAATTGGATGTAGAAAGAAAGAGACAGGGAGGACATAAGATGAAATACTAGCTAATCATGTTTCTGTACATAACTATGCATACTTGCATGGTGCATGCTTCCACATGCAGTCAAGTGCTTACAAGAGACGAAACGGGGCCGAGAAAAGAATGTGATGTACTCCACATTTAAATTCAAAGCGTATACCTACACGCATTTATTTGATTAAAGGGGGAGAAATTCAGGACCCGAAGTGCGCTTCATACGCTCCTCATCTTCACAGTTGTGCTAACAAAGTACATCCACTATACATCCTCTCATCACGTTTTAAAATTACTGTACTGCTGCCAGCAAAGAAAACGCTTTAATTGAAAGGATGTGTGGAGTAACACATCCTGTGAAAAGCAGTCCTGATTGAAAAATGATGCAGTTCATCTACTAGACGCAGGTGGGCTCTCCCACCTCCTTCAATGTTAGTCGGTGACTGTATGGATTCCTTTAAAATATAATCATACCACAGTGAGCAAAATATGCATCCTAATTTTTATAATAAAAAAAAAACGACAACCAAGTAAAAGTAATTTGGAAAGGAATGAATTACCTGGACTTATTCATACCCTTGGATATAATTTGCGAGGAACATTCATGCCTTAAATCATTTTTTTTTACATTTCTTAAATCCGAATCTCCTGAAAGACAATCACGTCGTATTTGAACTGGCCTTGCAGAAAGCTAGACATATATGTAGATGCGATGGACAGAAAATGCATTTGAGTCGTAAATGGCACAAGAAGAATGGGGGATCCCGGAAGCAAATAAAATATTTTTTTTGACTAAAAATTCATCATCTGGTTCTAACCAGTCCCGTGTATACCATTTGGTTGCACTAAAAAAGTTGGAGAAAGTACCAATTACATAAACATGACTAGTAAAGTCACATATGGTGGGGCAAAGCATTTTTTTAATGATTTGTAAAACCTTCCCTCCTTCGACTGCCTGCATTTGTTATTTTTCTGCTAAAGTTCAAGTTAAATGAGCCCAAAGACTTGGTGATCTCTGCCCACCACGTGCGTCGTGTAATTTCAAATTTAAGTGTAATCATCTTTTATGAGTGAATCTAAAATAGCCGATTGTGTTTGTATACAAACCTTTGGCGCACTTTGCTCAATCATCTATAGTACAAAGGTTTATTTTCTGTATTTGTGAATGAGAAGCAATTTCCTCACCGAGTGAACAATAGGAAATAAATGAAAGACAAAAGCGCACACAAAAAGGTAATGTGATGTTCCAACACATAAAAATGCGCGTATGGCCTTATCATTGAACAATTGATCTGATCATTTTCTTATCCTGTTTAGTACTTGTTTTTTTTTTTCGTCTGTTTTTGTTTTTGAAAATATGTAAGACAAAGACCACGCCCGGCTAGTAGATCCAATCCCAAACAACAAAAATTCCAAATAGAGTCACTTATTCTCACTCCTGCCGGTATGGGAAGATGATTATACTTATACAATACGTACATATGTTCCTCCTTTCCTGTTCCCACACACACACATATGATTCCCATATGTATCCCATGTATGTAAAGGTGATTAAAGAAAAATCCCCCCCACTAATAATGACATGCAATCAGAAGCTGAAAGGAAAAGAGGAAGAACTGAGACAAGGAGTCCGTTATTTCTCTCCTTTCTGATTACATCTGATTACATCTGACGGAATGGCATTATCGATTCATAAGTTGGAAACGTTTTTTTTTCTCTCTCTCTCCATCTTATACGAGTATATTTCTCAGTTTGGCAGAGCACACGAAAAGAGTTAGAAAAAAAAATTTACTCTGCGTGTTTGCTTTCAACTCCCTTGATTGACAAATGAGGCTGGAATCTGAGTGACTAACCGCAGGATCCTCGGTGCATTTAGGTACAGCTATGCATGGTGTGAGCAGAGTAAATACATATTTTTTTCCTATTTGCATAGCTCTTGTGCATGCACAGTCCTGTGTGAACAAGTGTAGAGACGTACATATGTATACACATACATACGCACAAATAATTGGTGAATCTTGTTCATTTTTCGCTCTCTTACCTAGCCAAAATTTACATGGAGGATAGATTTTATGTATGGAATTTACTTTAGCTGTGACTTTAGTTAGTGGCTATAATTGTAATTGCAACTCCTGCGTTTCTTGGCCTTCTACAAAACCCTAGAAATCACTGTTCCCCTCTTACAAACCGGCAATGGTACACAAAGGTGAGATTTCACCGGTCTTGAGATAGTAAAATCGTAACTGAGAGTAGAAAGTGTATGAAATACTTATTGCACATTCTTCGAGTGGTTGTAAATGTACGGGATTATGTCACTCTCATTTGAAGGAAAGATAGCCACGGTATGGAACAAAATATTTCTGGGTGATTGTGATAAAAAGTTATCTGTACGCCAAAAAAAAAAACAAATTACGTACCTGGAGAGTATGCGATCCATGTCCTGAATGCCTTGTGGCTTTTCCGTGCAATTTTTTGGCTCTATGTAATGTACAGAGGTTTCGAATGTCACAATCTTGATAATCAACGCACATGGTTGATAATCATAATATTTTAAACCAAATCTCAATTTATATTTCGTAACAAGAAACAGACACGACGGCGAAACACGAAACATGTTCAGACATTATCCAACTCATGTGTGTGTGTGTGTGTGTGTGTATTTAAAAAAAAAAAAGGTATTATACTTGCTGATGATTCTCTTTTAAGGGGCGAGGGGGAAACCAAATGAAACTGGCAACCTGCTTTTGGCCCTCTGTACAGGGCAAATGTGGCAAAGGAAATGGAAGCACAGTTTTTTTTTTCACTCGTTCTGATGCTGTGTCATGTCGAACAATAGTATAATTGTAAAATAAAGAAGGAACTCAAGCCGCAAAAATTTACATACTTTTTCATATGACAAGGCCTGTTTAAAAAATTTATTACTATATTACGCTTTTGACTTCTTCCTCTCTCTCCTCTTTTTCTACACCGTCATTATTGAGCGTGTACAGTAGTACAGGGTGAATCAGCTAAAACGAGTACATGGATATAATTACATACCTTGTTGTTAATGATTCACCTGGTGAAGGTAGGGTTCAATGGAAAAACTGGTCACATACCCCACAAACACATTCTGAGAGGATTCTCAATAAAATTTGCGATGATGAAATTCTTTTCAGATTATCGCACCTTTTTTTTCCAAAAAAAAAAAAAGAGTTGATTAAACAAGAGCGTAAAACGTACCTCTTACCTACCTCAATTTTCGAGTTGTGACTTTGAGGATAGAAAACGTTTGGACAATCTGTAGAAGGACACTAGCCTGGAAGAGCTTAAAATTAGAGCTTTCAGAATTGCTGTGAAATACACGTCAAGAATTGGAAAAGAGCTATAGATATACTATACATACAACTATAAATAATTTAAATTTTAGAAAAGTAGAGTTTTTTCTGAATCACCTCGTATATCGATTGTGTAGTTTGGTGAATAAACGAAGTATAATATTTTTTTTGAACATGGGATGAAATGAGAAGAGTGTAATTTACAAGGTTCTTCCACAAACAAAGTCAAAGGAAATGTACAAGGCGGGGTATTTGTTTAAGCTGATATAAATTGTCTCAACGTTGCCTCATTCTCCACCTCCCTCCAAATTTTGTTTTTGTTAAACTAAGACCTCTCTGCTTACTAATAGGCTGAAGGGGTTAAAAAAAATACGCCTGACAAAACATGGAAGGACGTGCGTGAGTATGAAATTATGTATTTTTTTTTTTTGTTTTGAGAAATTGGGAGAGGTAGGAGGTGGTACAATATTTTTAGTACTAAAAAACAATAACAATAACTTATAAGGATGCTTTAATGTGTTAAAGTAGAGGAGAAAGATTTTTTTTTAAGGAGAGGAAGAGCAAACATTTTTGTATCGTGGTTTACGTTCATATGGGTTCCCCCACATGTATTTCTCCTATATTTAGTTTGGGAATACTTATAAAAAGAGAGGAGGGGAAGAAAAAATTACGATACATGAACAAATATTATACACTTTGGCGGAGGAGGATACCTTGTTGTTTGGAATCGGAGTGTTATTGGAATATATGCTGTGAGAAGCTGAGATAAAGGTGGAGTGCCCACATATGACTATTATTATTACGAATTCTTTTTTTTTTCCTTGCTATCTCTATCTCTGTTCACTCACACACTTCCCCATGTACACGTCTAACCTTGTACCTGACTGCCAGTCAGTCATCATCACTCGTGGACGTGGTACTTATTTGCACACTGAGCTAAATATCACCAATTATTGACTCTTTTTAATTTTCTGTACGGAACGAATTTCGTGCTCCGAACACCTCAAGACTATAGCCAAGAATTATACTCCACAGGATCCCAGAGTAATTTAGAAGGAGTGGATACAAAAATTGTTTGAAATCAAACGAAATGTCAGTAGTAATCAGTTCAAAATTAGAAGATAATTAAAATTAGAAGATAAAGAAAGGAACAATTACCAGCGTAAAATTTTTCTTTCCCTCTTGAACCATTTACGTGCACACACGCAGTGGAAGAAAGTTGACTGGACGTTTTTCACTGGATGTGACATTTCTTCTCAAGTTCCACACAAATTTCCAGCCAGCTTACCTTGAAAACTGCGGAGGAATTATTAAAGTTCAACGTATTATATTCCAGAGTGGATTTCTCTCTCCCTCCTTTCTCTCCTCTGGGATTACACTCTTTTGTTTTTTTGCAAAATTAAAAGAGCACCACCCAGAAGATATTGAAACTTGTTTTGTATATTTTTGTCAACAGTTTCTGCAATTATTATTATTAAATGCTTTATTAAATACTTCTCGCGTGTCCACAAATACAGAAGGAAAACGTTTTTTGGGGGATAATTGAAGGAAAAATGAACAAACTTGTGCGTTCAAATTCTTAGCAGATTACACACATCTTCCAAGTGATTGACAAGTGTCTGGGTAGAGCCGATTTAAAATCGTGCCCACAACAATTTAGTGTATATGTTCAGGTTGTGTAATAATCCTTGTCGCCCCTGCCACCCAAGCTACTATAACTCTTTAGGGCCTATCTGTCCAATAGGGACAGACATTTTACGTAATCCACATCCGACAGCAAGCTAGCGCTCTGAATGACAATTTAGAAATTCTAATTAAAACCATTAAATATTATCCAGTTCTAGGATCTCCGCAAAATTCCTGGAGTTTCTCCCGGAGTGTCAAAAACGAAAGAAAGGGAAATTTCGCTGCTATCCTTTATTTTGTAATTATGTGTATTATGTATATCTTCTCATTTCCCAGAGATTTTCCAGACAAATTGCCCAAGAATTTGTAATTCAACTTGGAGGACAACGTGGAGTGTCAATTTTTATTTGTTGCCCAATTAGTGTAATAACAAATTCCTTCCACCGTTCCAGGCAATCCCCGCCCAACTCTAGAGGGCGCGTGGGGAGATGACACCAAGAGTTCTTCGTCCATTTTCCCACACTTTTTTCCTAGAAATCGTTCCAAAATATGAAAGAAGTGCGTTTTTATAATTCCTTTTGACCAAAACTCTTGCTAATGTTGACAAATTTTATTCAAATGTATTCTATGATTTTACGTAAGCTGTCAATCGAACTGTAGCTGATCCTTGTACGATTTGCAGTTCAGGGGATGGTGTGTGGGGCGTCAGTGGTTATTACATTTCCATGGCATACGTGCTCAGAAAATTGCACAATGCACCCTGAATTGTTGGGTGGTTCATGACTACTACCACGCGAAATAATAAAGGCTTCGTGACACGAAGTAAATACTTGTTCCGTCAATCCCATTTTCTCCTTCAGTGTGTTGGTTACAGCGTCCAAAAGAATTTTTTTTGCTACGAGAGATACATTAATTTCATTAAGTATACTGTTAATGGGATGAGAACTGTTTTTTTTTTGCGGGGGACGAACGCATGTTTGAAGTTATACATATGTATTTGTTGAGGGAGTATTTCCCGCTATACATATTTTATGATACCCTAATAATTCCCCCCCCCCATTAAAGGGTTGGAAAGCGGTGGGACACTTGTCGTTCCAAAGGAGGAAAGGAGGAAAAGGAAATAAAAATAACTGTAAGCATACGTAATGATATTTGGTATGTATTAGCCCATGGTTGGCTACGCTTACGTCATGTTCTCATATATGTGAATACATATGTATAATATATGATGAATGAAAAAAAAATCAAATGAAGACTTGGCGGTATAGTTAGTTAGTAGGAGGGAGTGTGTGGAGCAAAACTGTTGGCGTTGGAGGAGAATCATCACAGGATTTCTCTGCCTTTTTTTTTTTTCATCCTCGAAACATTTTGTATTATGGTGCTAATTACCATTGTTAAGCTCCTGTGCCAGGAATATATATTTTTTTATACCTTGTGAGTACATCCATGATGCGGAATAACTTATCTATGTAGCTTCACAGTACGAAAAGGGACAGTGATATGCTTGGAGGATTTTGGATTTGGGAATAATGGAATACACTCCTAGTGATTTAAAGTGCCATATATTTGATTCAGAATTTCTTGGTGATTTCATCTCAACCCATTTCTCAGTCCATTTCTTTTCTGGTGATTTCCACTCCTACCAGAAGTGACTTGTGGTAGCTTTGGCAGTAGCGTATTGTGCACATCCCCGTGATAATAGTGTACGAGATGAGTGGAGTAAAATCCACGGATCTGGACTTGCTCGAAACGGATCTTGACCAGGTGTTCCTGGAGGATGAGAAAAATAACGGGAGGTGTGTGACGAGGATAGAGATCGGGGGAGGGGAGCACGTGCCGGGACAAGTAAATGGGGAGGAGGAGGAGAAAGTGTCCTCCATTCAAATAAAGGACCAAAATCCAGCACCAGAGAGCCCAATTGAGGGAGATAAGAGATCGGAGGAAGGAGGGGACGGCAATGCAGAAGAAAATACTGCAAGTGAGGTCCTGGAAGAGAGAAAGATGGAATTGGAGGAGGAAACATGGTCAGATGCCCGAAATGAGCTTGAACCCGAATTCGTGAGTGAGTTGGAGAGTAGCAATAATTCCCCGGAGCGAGTAAATCTTCCCAACGACTCTCATAATGTTGACTTGGTGCCAAAACCGCTCTTGTGTACTAACCCTCCCGACTCCAACCACTCCGAGGAGACTCAAGTAACCGGCGATTTGAGGATGAGTAGTAGTGAAACGGTTGTGGAGGATCCGCATTTACCCTCCATGGTAAATATTATTCACGTGACATGTTCCCC
>JAQGBT010001146.1:0-35682 GCA_034698585.1 Disparrhopalites patrizii
CCTATAGGTATATATATATATAATTATATATATACCTATAGGTATATATATAATTATATATATTATATATTACATTTATTTTTTTTACACAGACAAAAAGACTTTTGATCTCACATTAGTTTTTTTAGAAGTATTTTATTATTGTTAACAAAATGGAGTAATAATAAATAGTAATAATAATGATGTCTTTTAAGTGACACTTTCATTTTTGGAGGGGGCGGGGATGAGGGATGAGAGTGGATTTTTTGACAGACAATACAACAAAGGCTTTGATTTTGCATACTTTTAATATATTTTTTATTATGTCTTATTATGTGGATGCCATTTAATATTTTCCTTCACAGCTGATTATATACTTATTTAATACTACAGGATTTTATTAAATGCCACTAATGATTTTTTTTTTTCAATATTGATAACGTCAGGGGAAAGTGTTAAAAATTGTTACATGTCTCTAAACGTCTTCCAAAGTGTTTATTTTATTTATTTTTTAGAAATTTTTCTCACCTCCAGGTTTGGCAGTCCTACATAGGGTTTTTTTTTGACAAGTATATATATTTTGTATTTTTTTCCTATTTTTTGTAGAGTTTATTTTTTTAGTTTTCTACTAAAAGCTTGTGTGTTCAAGTGGTTATTTGAAGAGCAATCACGTAAGTTGTGGCAATTGTAATCCATAAGTAATTGTAATCACGTATTTTTTTTAATAATGTAACAATGCACATGATTTTCAAATGTAAAGCTTTGATTTTTTTTGCACGTTGACACAATAAAAAGGAAATGATTTATAGATATATTTTTTTAAATCTTTGTTGAAAATTGTACCTTTCTTTGTCTTAACCTCGCCGATTAATATTTTTCTTGTTATTTATTTATGGCAGTAAAATTAGTTCTGCCGTTTTATAATGAATACATATTTATTTTTCTACTGACTTTTTTTTCTTTATTCATGTCTGCTAACTAAACTAAACTAGTAGTATTAGAGATTTGAATGTTCAACAATAACAACAACATCATTAACAGTTTTTTTGACTTCCAGTTTTTACTCACATCTAACCACCTAACAATTGGTATTTTCAAAAAGAAGAATAAAAATTAACTTCACAGTTGTGTGGAAGTTAATTATGGTATTTCCCCTAACGCTTTAAAATTGCTACTAGCTCCGGGAAAAAAAGCAAAAATACCAACATATTTTTGTTTTTTCTCCCACACGATAAGCTAAAAATTTTCGACAATTGTAACGTTGTAAGCCTAAAAGCAGTAAGCAGCCCTAAGTAATGCAGTACTTAGACGTCGGAAGAAGGAACTCGTTATTAACAGAAAAACATCGAGGAGAAATGTGCCCTAAATTTATTTAAAATTTTTGCCAACATCTGTAGTTAAATATTAATGAGGTTCCATTTTAAAAGCAGTATTTGCTCACTTTACGTAGTTTTTTCTGTTACACTAAAACTATAATACGAACTAAGCTTTGTTTTGATTAAGATATATGCACATACACTATATTTACAGTACAAGCGTGTTTCTGAAGAAATCCTGTCTTTTTTTAACATTATTATTTTTTATAGTCCAACTGCTCCGGCTCACTGACATCTGAAATGAATTTTTGATTTTTTTTTGTAAACTTCTAATTACATTTCCTGACAGCGTTAAAGTACATTTGTCCTATACATTTTCCCCTCTTGCTAGACCGTTTTTTTGTTTTGTTTTTGCAAAGTGTTCCAGACAAAGGCATTCGGTACATACACGTCTATTAATTCCTGATCAAAACTTTTCTGCGTGAAAGATTAAAAGCACTACAAGGCAGATTGATGGGTATAGTTACATTTTGGTGCACTTATTTACGTGGCAGTTTGATTGATATATCGTGGTCAAAAAACGGAGGATGAATCCAAACAAAAGGAACAAGAGGAAACAGAAAAATCTCATTCAAAGGGTATATTAATAATAATTAATTAATTATAATAGGTGTGACAAAAGGCGACAATGAGAATGATTACGTGTAGTTATTACGTGTATTAATAAGAGCAATACAAAGCAGGCACAATGTGAACATCATACAAAATACGAGATTGAATGACATCATTGTATTGTAATATGATCTACTGGATTTGACAAGGACAAAGGTAAATTGAAGGTAAAATTACCTAATCTTACATTGTGTTTTGGAAATATTTGGATATTTACAATAGATTTCATTAATTATTTAACATACACATTTAACTTGTATGGCAGTACCTGCTGCCACAAACTTTAATCATAATTTTTTTTCTTGTGTCTTGTCTTATCTACAAGTCATTTTTTCTCAATACAATAATTTTTTTAGTAGTAGTATTTAATAATAGTAATTATTATTATTATTTCATCACAAAAATTCACCTTCTCTGTAAAATTATGGGAAAGAATGTTTTCTGGTAAAGAGGAATCAGTAATAATGGATTGAAAAACAGCGTTTTGTTTGTCTTATACTATATTTGATAGTAGTAAATTCTTTAGGCGAGTTGCCTCTTGGCCTTAAAGTCATGACGTATATACGGAAGTACAGTAATAATAATGATTTTTTTAAATAATGACGAATCACGTATAGGCGCAGCTATGAAAACACTGGTGGCACGGGTATGCGGCAGAAGCTGCTAGTTCAAAACAAACATGCATACTTACATCATCAGCATCACATTTTTTTGCTAGTCAATACACGCATTTACAGGTTTTCAATTTGATTTCGGATTAATACAGATATGCTTTCACGCGATGTCATCATTGTAATTCTCTCTTAGCTTGCAAAACAGATCCACAATAAAAATTTGTAATTTTCCTTTTCCAATAGCATAATCATGGAAGCAAGAAATCAAGTGGAAGTAAGTATAAATACAAAAAAAGCAATTTTCTCCAATATAACCAGACATTTGTATTTCAAAAGTAACTAACCGAAGCAAAGTGAAATCGCTTCATCTGTGATTTCATTCCTTAAAACACAAGGGAAAACGCCCAGAACCAATTGAATCTAAAATAACTCATACTATCTTTCATAATACAAATAAATTTGTTCACTAGCTTAACAGACTGACCAAGGGAGAAAAACATTATTAGTGGAAAAAAAAGCTTCCAGCATATTTACGCTGTCCTGATCTTTTCTTTAATGCAGAGATTTATCCTCAACTACATCGGTACATCGCGAAGATCAGAATACGCTGATCATGAATCTGGATATTTTAATAATAATCGGAATTGCTTCTTGAAAAATAATTCATTACAATTTTTGTCTTCAGTTCCAATCCGACACGTGTATTGAATCTATGCGACACCTGACTGAATAATATACTAGATATAGCGGACAAAGTATTTTTTACCTACACGGTACAGCTACAAGCATGATGCACAAAATCTGACGTTAAAATGTGAGAACTATATACTTTACGCATACTTGGTAATAAAAAATAATGAGGAAGCAAACCATTTCATTATTTAATGAGTCTTCTCACGGTGGGACACATAAATTTTCTTTTATTTTTCCTTAGAAGTTTAACTAGAATACGCAACTATGAAGGTAACCATGCTATGGCTGTCAATGTTTTTCTCGTACGAGACTTCATAATTTCCTTCTAAAGAATTTAAATTGCAGGAACAACTGAAACTATAACAGAAAATTTGTTTTAGGTATTTATATTTAGCCATCAGAACAAGTAGTTCCTGAAATTATAGCAAAGGTACGAGAGTGCGACATGCCACATGTATTAATACAAAAAGTATAGGGCAAGCTGAAAGAATTTTAAGTAACAAAGCTCGGGCATTTCGTATGCATAGTAATTCAATGACAACAACACTTTATACCAACAAAATTGCTGGTTACAAAGAAGACACGAAAAGAATTATTAACGGTGTTTGTTTAGAGATGAATTACAATATGCATACAAATTAATGTTTAAAAAATTTACGGTTTTCCAAACGTAACAGTCCGTACACCTTACACACAAATTTCAAATATATTCGTTCATACACGGCGTATTCTGTATTTATTTTGCATTTTCACCTGGAAAATAGCAATATATGTATTTATTTGTTGATTTTAATTATGTTTAATTTTGTTGTTTTTAATTATGAATGAAAACATTATTAATTATTGTAGAAAGGAAAAACTTTCTACCAACAAACTCAGTATGTCCACACCATACTCTTTCTTTCAACTCCATTCAATGATATAGTTTCTTAGACTATTCTAATCTTAATACACGATATTAATAAACGTACAAGTTTCGGAAATTTACAATACAGTCGATAAGAAAAATGGAAACAAGCGATAGAACCACGTGAGGATACAAGTAGTGTTATATTTAGAATTATTATTAGTTGATGTAAATATTTTTTAAACGATGATTCTTAGTTTACACATGGTAGGCTTTTTGGGTGAAAGTTATTAAATTGTGTGCAATAAAAATTTGCTCAAATCATGTGCTAACGGTATGTCTTGGAAGAAAGGCTATCTTATTCATTTTCTTCGATTAGTTACTCATGTCACCTCCACAACTCGCTATTTTTGTTAGAAGAATGGTTAGTAAAAGTTTGTATGTACATACACGTAATAAGTGAAATTTTCGAACGATTTAACGTTTACATTATTTTTAGGAGCAGTATACACAAGACAGTCAAACAGTTGATGTAAAATTATGTATCCCATTAACAGAGTGTAAGCATACTTCCTCCCTATAACGGTCGCTACAAAGAGGAAATATATTTTTTTTCTCGGTTATATCAAAGAGGAAAAATATTATATTATATAAAATAAATGAGTAAGGGATTTTTTGAGATTTTAAGATTGAACTTGTGAAGATAGGCTAGGTTTGGATGATTTTGTAAAAGGTCGTTCATCTCACTATTGCTATTATTAATATTATGTCCGTAGGTTACTCAAAAACAAACCCAACGGTGAAGTAACAACAAAGAATTATAATTTGACCTTTTTTATAGCAGGTATTTTGCATACACACAAGCGATCTTATAAATAACATTTTGCATTAACTGTTTTCGTTCTACGTTATATCTGAATCTGAGCAACAACAAAACCGAATGAAAAAGCTATAAGAACACATTTGACGGTGTACAAATTCACGTGACAGAAAAATTTTGCGTTATAATTTAATATTTACATACTACTATTACATTCTGTTCAAAACGGTTTCCATATGCTAGTTTTCCAGCTACATTTTACTTTGCAGAAAAAAACGTAAAGTAATCCCTGATTAATTTGACAACCATTACCTCGAAGCGGAAATCTACCTTAGGCTATCTTAAATAATGAGTAAAGATTTTATTACTATCTATCTACCAAGTAAACTTATCTTGTTCTGAAAGAAGCAATGTATTAACAATAGCATGTTGTAGTTGCAATAAATTGCGTACAACAAGAGTAAAGCCACGTGTGTAATAAATAAATAATGTAAACACCATCTTAACTTTGTTACAGATTTCAAATAGGGGCCGAAAATGCAAGCGGGAGTTCATTCGCCATGAAGGCTTGCGATTCCAGTAGGTATTTGTTTTGTTGATAAAATAATACGAACATTATTACACATTCACCGTACGTATGTATAATATAGGTTTCGCTGAGCTGACTGACTATGCTTCATGCTTGATAGTTTTGTTGGGTGGTAGATTTGCCCGCATGCTTTTAGTATTTTTTAACGGCTAAAATACAACTATATTATAGGCAACATTTAGAGTTCACACATTAAATTTCTTTCCCTCCCCTCAGTGACTGCTTTATCGTTTTAGAACTTAACGCCTTCAACCGTGTTTCCATTTAGACATTTTTTGTACAGAATAATCTGATTTCCTAAGGTTTTTACTGGATTCGTATTCCCTCCCTTTGTCTGAATTATTTTGTCTCCGTCACAATTCAATTAGCCGAAGCCTTGTTTGGATCCGCGCGGCCAGCTGGTGGAGCACCTTCCTTTTTGCCGCCTCCTTTCCCCGCTGGACCAGATGCTTTTGGAGAGGAAGGAGAACTTCCTTCCTTCCTTGGCGGCATTCTCTCATTAATTGCGTCTAATCCTTTGGCTTCTTCGAATGACATTATGTTGTGATTTGCCGTAAATCCCGTAAGCGCTAGAAAACAGACGACGTTTATAACATGTTTTTTTAAACAGTAAAAACGATCAGAGTTTAAGCGCATGGACATGATACTTACCATTTCGAAGCGATGTCCGTCCGCCAGAGAGCGCTCCAAGGGGCAAATTACCAGTTGGAGTAAGTCCTTTCAATTGCAAGACACTTTCACTTTCCTCCCTGCAATCACAATTCACAGTGTCAATTCAACTGTATAACTAATAAATACTCTAAATATACTACTAAACACACAAAAAAGTGCGTATACGACACATGTATATACGTACGTATCTATATACTACTTGCTGATCAGTGGTTGCGATTGCAAATCAGTTAACAAAAACGAAATATTTGATCGTGTTGATGCTAGGAAATACTCCTGGTGTTACATCCTAGAAATTAAAATGTGATAAATTTGGGAGATAATGTTGATACGATATGTCTACATTTTCGGTGTACACTTACTGGATAAGCCTCGCGAATAATTTTTATTCGGAGCACTACGCTACCTTTGTCAAAGCGATTACTACTGTTCACATCACGTATTAATTATGATTGCTTGGTGACTGTGATCACAGCGCGTCTTCGATTTACTATAGAGTTCACTGTGACCAAACTAGTACTTTACCATTATAATACAACTATAATCCATTGACAAGGCATGTATGTATGTAACTAAAGTTAAAAATCATATGAACAACTAACCTGAGTACGGAGAAGACTCTCGCCATCTTGCCGATCGCTCGTATCTTATTGCGTATAACCTCCTTCCTTGCGGATGCTGTTGCAGCTAGAAAACATTGCGAGAAATCCGTCAAAATTTCAAGACAGACTATTCTAAACACGGACAGCCTGCACAAACACACTTTCTACCACATTAGTCACTACTTCAACACAGATACAGTACAATTAATGACGGTTTACAGTTTCTAGGAGATTACATCACATCAAAAGAGTAAACAATAATTACAGTACATAAAGTACAAAAGTCCACTCCACTCGGATCTCTCTTTTCAGAAATTATCAAACAGCCGTACCAGCATTTTCTTTTTTTAAAAAGACTAACTTAACGAGCAAAGATTTTGTTCATTTCGTTACACAATATAGTGACAATAATCACGAATAGCATGTTACAGTCACTTTTGTAATAGTACAAAACCTTATTATTACATGAATTATTGAAAATAATTTAATAGTAATAGTAAGGAATCGTCCAAGTAGTCACGTAAGTTCACACTCTTAAAAGTACACTTTCATTTAGTAGTCATACTGGAATTCCAAGGCAAAACTATGCTAGAAAAAACTTGCGGGTAGGTAAAATTAATTGCTGATGGCCGTCATCGCAAAGCCCAACCCAAACATCTGTTTAGATGTTAAAACGTATTCTAAGATTTTTTATGACATTGTGTTCAAGAAGGAAGGATCACAAGTCAAGTTATGGGGATTATCTCTCCAAACAAAAAATCAAGTTCATCCTGTTGTGCAATCAGACGATTCAATCAAAATTTCAGGCAGTAATATCGCCGCCAGTGTTAAGAAAGGAACACTTCAATGTTGCTTCTGTAGAATGCCCTATTGTCGTCAACTGCAGAGGTTAAAAGCGTCCAAATCGGTTTAATTTGATTAGTATCACGTTAGAGAAAACACCACGAGACAAAACCAAGAATATGCAAGAGTAGTAGAATGCCAAAACATTGTCTCAGTATCTGCCTAAGTGTATGCCATGTTAGAAAAAGTTCACCAAAACATACAACGCTGGTCATGCGACAGGTTATTATTTTTACCATGAACGTGTTAGTGAAAACCCTTTGTTAAATTGGTCTCTCTATTGGTTGATATAGGCCATTCTACCTCTCAAGGGTCCTTCTAGAGGAAAAAAACATTCTCTCCATTATACAATTGTCAGAATGAAGTATAGCCAGATTTACGTTCATGCTACTAAAATTTCATGATGTGCTACTTTTTTTCACCTTACAATGATATAGTTGTTTGGTGAATACGTTCCCATATGCTGTTACCCAAATCATAAATAGTGAAGGAGTCTATGGTGTGCCAAATTTTCTTGCCGGACTAACACAAAAACATTAGTAATAAAATCTGGTATATCAGCTTTTTTTACTCATTCCCACCATATCTTCTCTAGGATTCAGCATACGAACACATAGCATACGTTTCTAGTACCTGACACCTGATGTATATACTTGAATGTCAAATACCCATCAGATCTTTCACTAAGGTACCCAAAAAGGTACTTGGTGCAAACATAGCTGCATTCCAGGGGATTTCCTACGCGTTCAGTCTCTTTTTTTATTTAATGTGTTGTTCAACTACTACCTACGAACATGTTTCGGTTCTCAAAAATACTTCTAGAACTTAGATAATTGTATTGCACACGTTTGTTCATACAACGACCGGTTGTATGAATGAACACGAGTGTATTCTATACGTTTTCTACATGCATAGGAACTTCAGCACATCATAAACTTTGGAAGAGTAAGACGACTAAAAGGGTAAAATCGTAACGACTCTACATTAATAGACATTTCTGGACACACATCCTTATAATATCAACATCAATTATTATAAGTTTAAAGAAACACGGTGGGCCACGACAAAATGCGCAGGAAGGGGAAACTCTGGAGTCAAATGTATGTATAGGGTGGCTTCTATTTACTTATTATAGGCGTCACTCCCAGACCAGTCCAAGCAACGTGTATGTCGGACAAAACCAAAAATACTTTGTGTAACATTTTATTACAGAGTTAACTAAATAGTCCAACTCCGTTCACACTTTCAATGGACTTTATCACCTGCTTCTTTTCTTGAAGAAAGTAGAAAATCGACTAAGCCTGTATACATATTACATACGAAATCGACATCGTAAATAATCGACTTTCATAAGTCACCAACAAAATAACCTCGAAAACTTTGGTGCTTTCTATAACGGACTCTACTAAACGACTTTCGGAAATGTTTACGAAGGTAAAATCTTTCTCTGTAATGGGGAATAATGATGGCGCCTGCAGGTAAGACACCGTTTGTATATGGGTTTCTGCTTCCCCTGGAAAGATTCGTTTTTTTGCATACAGCAGCCTACCTATCCTTATTGGTTTTTTTCGCCATTACCGGGTGGTTCACCAAACCCCATCAGCTTACGGTTTTGAATTAAACTCCATATTGGATTTCCTCTTATAAACTTCCGTTATAGAGAGAGTCGCCTGTCGTGTGAAATCAAAAAGATTTTTATAATTGGATTGCAAGAAGAAACCCCACACCTTCGATTCCAAACAACTAATATCAGTAATATCAAAGTAATCTTTCAATAAAAATTACAAGTGAACGAAGTCACTTAAATACACAACCCTAGGAAACGGTACCACATCTCTTTAGCTTGTGATTTGTGAACGGATATAAAACTATTTTGATTAACACTTACATAAAAATAAATCTGCTTTTGTTCGGTAAAAAAGTACACAGTGCCAGGGCTTTAATTGGGTGACGATAGTTGCCACCCTAAGGGGCTGAGATAGAGAGAGAGACAGAGAGAGAGAGAGAGACGGAATAATTAAAGCAATCTTTGAACTTGAAGCTAGTATCATACTGAGTTTACACAGCGTTCTATTAGCTTTGTTGAAGCAAAATGCCACAAAGATTTGCATGCAGCGTTCATACAGTATGCATACTATTGATCACGTACTGTAGACAAGCTCAAGATGTGGAATAGTTGCTTATAATAATTACATGTTTACCTAATTTGTTTTCAAATATTCATGGCAATAATAACTTCCATTAAATTTTTTGTACCTATGCATACCAATGTACATTTTTAGGTGTCACTGTATAACTGTATGTAGCCCGGTACTAATGGATCGGAGTATAAACTCCATGAAGAAAAACAAATACAAAATGTGCTTTTAGTGTCAAAATTTACAGAGACAAAATTCACAGTGGATTTGATCCCTAAAAATTTTCATGCGGAATGTGGCAAAAGTCTAAACAAGACTAGAAACAAAGGGTGTTTCTGTGCTTGCGCTGCATTCAGGTAAGACAACATCCAAAAAAGTCTCACAAATTTTTCTGCCGTACTCAAAGATACGGTAATGCGAAAATAATCGCAGCCCGTTCAAAATAATTGGGAAACCTTTGAACATTGTTGAGCGGGTATATGCATGTTTTTGAAAAAACATTAGAAACACAAAATTTTTATTCCACCACACCCAAATCCTGTTTTAATTATCGAAAAATTGTTCAGCCAAAATTGGTTTGCAATTTGTTATAAACGGCGATTCCACATTCTTGCGCTTTTCTACTTTTCACTAGCAAAGAAAAATTGACACAATACCCACAGCATTCTAACCAATAATACTTCCCTTAATATTCGATTATGAGTTAGAACCCGAGTTGTTACTGACCAATAAGGTTTCAAAAGTTAACCAAAAACTTAAATCTGAAATCATTGTGCAGAAGGAAACCACAAGTTGACATTGAGTCTTACATTCATTTGACCAGCAGTGCTTATAAGAGAGGCAATCATGATCTATTAACGTAAAACAACAGACAAGCAACGTACTTAGTGTATCGGATAATTCGCTTGCTTCGAAAAGTAAAGAATAAGCATAGTTGTTGTAACAGCTACATTTTTAACTTGTGCTTTATTTTAAATACTTCTGAAGCCGAAAATGTGAACCGCAGTTGCAGAAACTCTTGAAGTGCAACTACTAAGGTAGTAATGGGGTAGGTATAAAACTTAAACACACTTCAAAACCCAGGGAAAGAAGTAAACAAAATTAATTTTCTATTATCATAACTGAAAACACTACTCGCAAATCGCGTTAAGTAACTTCTGACTACTACTGCAACCAAATCCAAGAGCAATAAAATTCGGTACACTGCAACATCTAGTGCCGTATAGTTTTCCTAGAACATGACACTGACATTGTGAAGATTCGCACAATGGTATACGACACATGCTAATTGGCAACGGGATTGATTAGGTGAACTTACCCATCTGTTCTTTGGTCTCGCTCAGACGTCTGATATAGACTTGTCCTATCACAATTACATACACATACGATCAAAGAACATGGATAAAATTCTACAGGTAACAAGTTTTTGTATAGATGCAAAAGAATCATATCAACTTGCTAATCAATTTACACTTCACGTATATAGTACCAACAACCAAATCAAAACATTATCTACAACATTATTTATTTGCAGAGGAAGTTGCAACACGTTTGTACTTCATTGACACTGACATGGTATCTGTTCCGTCCCCCACAGCAATAGAGCCACTGTAGGAATTGGTTTTTAACGGTGTACAGAAACGATAGGGTCACAAAAATTATGAAATAGTGACAGTATTTCAAGTGAATCACATCACAATAAAGTATGATGTATAATATCTGCTCGGGTGTAACAACGAACTAAAAATTCGCTTACATATGCATACACAACAAAAACCTACGTATTAAAGTCCGAGACCGCTAGTAGTTCCGGCATGTCAGAAGTAAATTGAAGCAACAGTCTACGCCCACATTGACGTAACGTAAATAACGTAAGCAAATGAACCAGGCTTATTGTAGACAAATATGTTAAAAAAAGTTATATACATATAATTCGGCATTGCTTCCAAATGAAGTCATGAATACCATAGTTTTCTTTACAAACAGGAAATATTTCTTTCGTAGTTGAAAATGATTCTTTTTGCCCAGGAAATTGTAAAAACGCAGAACGTTACAGTTCTGGCATGTAGAAAAATTTCGGCCAACGTAGGTGTGACAATGTGCAAACGTCACATGCCAAAAACAATTTAATCGTACTTCATTCAATTTATTCTCCTCAGGTCAAATGTAAACGTTAAGCTTGCTCATTTTAGGGATACATACGCATATAGATAAACAATAAATAAATGCACACTGTGTGTGGGTCCGGTTCACATTCCGATAATGAAGGTGAAGGTATATAGGTCAACGAAAATACCAAACCGAAATTGGCAGAAAAATAAAGTATAACCGGTTCATTCTTCATTCAATACAAATAAAACTAAATAGCTGTAGGAAAACGGCAAAGAGCGAAGGGTGAATAGCTAATAGCTTTGTAATAGTAAGTGTACGTAGTAGAACAAAATGTTCGACACAAAATGTACACCGACTTGATAATTTAAACACTGCTGCAGCAAAAATACTTATCTTACAAGATGTTGCACAACAGATACCTTCGTAATTTCCGATTAAACGATTTTATTATGCGGTTTTATAATTACTGTAGTTTTAGCTTAGCACATACAAAAAATTAAGCACGAGACTGAAATCAACCATAATATAACATAAGCGAAATAAAACATATGTACCCGAGACCTCCAATACAAGGTACATGATGTCCAAAAAGTGAAAAGTATTACACTCATTTTTACTTCTCGCGTGCATTTGTAGTGAAATAATGATACAACTTTCAATACCAATCAGAACTTGGGCATGCATTTCAAGAATGTCCATCCCTTTCAGGCCATATCGTTGTACATATTACATGTATAAAAGTCGACAACTGATTGCAGTGACAATGACCATTTAGATTCATGGATTACTTCCTGAACGACAACATCCTTGCCGGTACAAATTCGCAATCTGCAAACCTTGGGTTTACTAACATGTTCACTTATTCATGTTTCGTTGTTCTATCATTGGTTCCACAGCACTTCAACCCAAAATTCATTTGCAGATTGGCAAGTTTCTTTCCATCTTGTTTTGCCCTTGAATGGATTTCGTTGAGATTTAAACAAAATTAACCCGAAGAAAACGTAGCAGCATCCACGAAAAATGCAATTGACTCCTCGTTTGTTACATAAAAATCATGACATATTCCATGGCTTTTGTCGGAAGCTGACGTGTTTTTTTCAGATTAGCAACAAAATTTGCTACTCTTGCTTGTTGTGGCTGTTTTACCCCACGGGATTACGCGTATTTTTTTCAGCAGTGTATAAATCACGACACTTCTTGTTCAAACGGCAACTGCATTAATAACGCAAATTGCTCCTCAATAAACATTCAATGTTGGGTTGACACGAAACCCTTATAAAATTGTAAGTCATTGCTGTACGTTTAGTACGTATGTATTCTATACAGCTAATAATAAGGAACAGAAAGTTCAACAGTTTACCAAATAGTGATATGTGTAAACATACGTAGCAAGTTCTTGCTGCTGCATGAGAACGTAGTATAGCAGCAAAATTATGACGGCATGACTATGCTTTTCATGATCGCGTACAGAGTGGATTTAAAAGTCAACAAAACAAACCATTCGCTTTAATCTCTTCTGGAAGAAACATCGTTCTCTCAGACCGTGATAGTTAGGTCACTTTTTCGCTCACGTTAGAAAAAGTCAAGGGGAATGGACAACTGAAGTCTAAAACTAACAAAGAAAGCAGAATTTGGAGCGAAGACTTTCATATTGCTTCATAAATCGTTTCTCCCACATACACAATTAAAAAATACCAGTAACTAAATTGATTGTACGATGCACGTATGAAGTGCAGGTATAGTTACGCAACGGCTAAGTTCAATTTTTCGACAATGCAGACTTTTCTCAAGGCAATGCACTCTATCGAAGCTTTGATACCTTTTTTAGAGGTTGGTAAAAAAGTTACAAAACTTAATTTTCTCCATTAGAATACTAAATGCAGGAAACGTTTTACCATCTCTCTTGAGGACCTTCCGCAATTGACTTGAACCGTTTTGGAAATATAACCTTCATACATACATATATACATCCATTAAATCGTCAGTGGTGCATTCAATTTTATCTCCTCAGCTGCAGTTGAGACGAAATAAAGGATGTCTAATAATAACATTTGTGCAATTTAAACAACTGTTTTACACTTCAGTCATCAATCATGACTAACTAATTCATACTAGCGGTGCCCTTCTCCCACAAATACATATGTTTGCACTAACTCTTTGCACCAACTCACAAACTTGGGAGGCTAAAAAAAGTTTCAATACTCATGTTTTTTCATTTGACAAAAACTTGGTCATCTGCTCGAAGATAGAAACGTTCAATAACGATGAACGACAAGTAACGTATATAAATTACCCCGCTCCAAATTAATTTCACGTGTTCATACGACAAAAGCAAGTTTACTTTAAGCACCCAAATATCTATACAAGGGGGACCACAAAGAACGATGCTCTGGGACCGAAATATTTTCAGATTTGATGACAGAATAATAAGCAATGTTCGCTCCCTAGTACTATGCTAAAGCATACACCATACGCATGGAAAGAACATTTGAAATAACCATATGTAATGTGATTACACTCGAATTTCAAATCAATTCAAAGGATGACTGATTACAGTGCACTTGATGACAAACGGGTCACCTAGTGCTGTGCGCAAATAACCTAAAATACTTAGTCTCACACGAATGGTTTGTTTATACCATACGCAATAGTCCTCTTGAGTTATTTGAATAAATTGAAGACAATAATTACGATTAAGCTTTCTATTTTTTCGTATTGATGACACGAAAAACTTATGACTAAATTCGAGTGCAATCAGACTTTCCTCCACGCAAATGCATTCTGTCCAGAAGCTTGTAGTCCAATATGATAAAAACCGAACCTAGTTTCACACAACAGCGAACGAATGGTTCTAATCAAGTAATCAGTGAATGCATCTATGGTGCAAGCCTGCGACGATGGACATTATCACAGAAGGAAATACATTTAGTCTAACGCAGCATTATTGCCAAGCTACAAGTTTGCTATGAAAGGCAGACTCCCTTACAGCAGCTAAATTGCCAGACATATGAACACGTGATTACCACAACATAGAGCAATTTTGAAGAGTGAACATGTACAAGCACCAAAACTTGTAAGAATGTACTAAAATATCCCATCCCAAAATTGTTTAAATCAATTTGGTTCAGGCGGAACAATTGCGGGTAAAATGGATGCTATGCGTTCAAAATTCCGCTTGTACATCATTTAATTATAAAACACCTTATGCGAACGGATACATGACATAGATCCACAATTTGACTACTCCGCATAGGTTTTCGTACATGTTCTCACTTCGTACACGCTCTAACTTAGGCTCTAAACGAAACAGACAGATTCACGACAAAGCGTGTTGCCAGATGAGAAATTGAAAACCCGTACCGTCGTCCTGTCCGTCCTCGCCCTCCACCATGAGTTCATCATCCGAGCAAATGTTGAGAACATTGACTAACATCTCAGTAACTGCGAGAGAGATAATTCACAATTATTACAATAATTATTACTTGCAAAAGCTAGCGCTTTTGAATACATATAATATATATGTACATCATTATCAATGTCAAGTTGACCAACAACTCGTTGCACGCACATTGACTTACACTGGGTGAATAACACAAAATCTTTTAACGAGATATATCAGTAATTGGACAGGCCATAAAATCGATATAAATGTAATTTTGACCTCCGAATGTTTTGCTATCCAAGGTAAAATTGGATTACATCAGAGGATGGGGCTAAAAGCGGTTTTATCCAAACCCTTCATATTTTGAAGGGAAGAATTAAAAATTCTGACTTTTACTGCTAACTGACACGATTGTTTCACTATTCAATAAATAAATAATTATCAACCCTTTCCTTTCCTTATCTAGTGGTGATACGATATTACAGGTTATCTGGTACAGTGGTAAAGTACTTCGTCTGCAAGGTGTAAAGGAATTTAAATTGATATCACCAAACATCTAGTATATGTGCGTGCAACGCTGTGTTATCAGCAAATAGAAGTTCTTTTATAATTTTATAACAAGAAAAGATTCAGTCGTGTCTGAGGCTACTCGATGAGGAGCACCTGGAAACTCAGGTAGAATAACCTCTATACAAATTAACACAGTGCGAGTATCCTCATGTGTTTTACGTAGTGTGGGATGGTGACAAACCTTTTTCACCGACGAAAGGCAAAGACCACGTGAAAACATCCATGAAATTGGGCAACCAATACGGATGAGGTGAACAATTAAATTGACGAATATTCATGACGTTGTTTTCGTACTTGAGAACGGCAGCCTAAAATCAAAACCACATTTTAGCTTTACATTGATTGGTCCCTGCATTATTATCAATACTTCTATATCCATCTGTAACTAAATTAAACAAATTAGCACACCAAACTACGATGCAAAGGCACTCAACTCCTGCCAGTTTCACCCTTTAAAACAAACTTTCCCCCTCCTGCTCTTGGAGAACCGGGCAACGTAAGATAAAGGGTGTGGGTGATTCACCATCTGTGAACTCTAAAAAGTCTGGCGCCATACATTTCTGAATGCATTCCATGTCATGACCCACAGTCTACCCTGGAGAAAAATATCGACTGGTGAACGTGTCTTCTGAATCCACATCGAGAGTATAAAAAACTTTTCATATTATAAAACGCAAAAAAATACATGGTACAAGTGTGAAAGCATTTTTGTCGTCACTGGTGACCCTTACTTAAAAGAGTTCAGGTTTGTTACTAGAAATTAGGCGGACCTTTTTGTGAAATTTCACTGGCCATTTGATATTGTAATTGCAGACATGTGTACTGCACAGTCGTTGGAATTATACTTTCTCCTGACGCTTTTTAGCATTATGTCCCTAATAAATTCCATCTTAGAAAGGAAGCCCTGAGACCTGGAATGCTTTCACAACTTAAACACTGACTGCATCCGTTTTAAATTATTGACTGATTTAGGTCCCTTATTCTGGTGACGCGTATTTTCTAGACAGTGTTGCCCGGGGAATTTTTGCGAAATCACTTGAACCGTCCTGTACAACCCCAATGTTCCGATTCTGACACTGTTTTTCCATACCTACATATATAGATTCGGAAGTTCTGTCAAATGAGCATTACATGCATTTTTGCAATTTCTAGATGGGACTGCGGAGGGGGAGGTTTGTACACGCCCTGTACAATAGTGGACTGACTCTTCGTGAAAAATGTCTACCGTTAAAAATTATGGGAAACAGAAAAATGTAATACACGTAAACAGAAAAGAAACCAGAATCAAGATTATACATGTTGATTACGTCAACCTAACAATAGAGCATCAATTACATACATTTGAACAGAACTAGGTCTAAATAATTTTTTTAAGCATTCATAATCAGGAACACAGAACCGGAGCTATTATCACTGTTGCTTGGCAAACAAAGTAACACGGTCAGTCTTAGCTCCCAGCAGTAAATTCATTGCTTGGTTTCTTCTTCCCTTGACAATTTAATTAAATTATATGCATATACAACACATATAGTCAACCAGTCAACGTTCTACTTCATGCTTACCTTGTTATTATAGACATCAAGATAATTAGGTGCTGAGAAGATAGTGATTAACGATGGGAAACCTGTCGTTTGACTTTTGCGATACATCCTATATCTGAAATATTATTAAAATAGACACAAACATCACATTTCTGTTGTATGTATATTACGTACAGTATATTGCTTCCCAAAGTTCAACGAAAGAGCGTGGACCTACTACCTCTCTCATGCTTCCGCAACAGCGGACTCTCCAGGTGTTATCCTTTTTCTTTTTTTTTTTAAATTTCACCAGTAAGTTTTTCTAATCTCACTGCATCTATTTTTTCTGTGCCCATAGCACATTTTATTACCTCTAAATCCTCAAATCTGCTTGCTTCCTGCCTCTAAAACAACAGCAAACCCGTATTCCAGAACTTGCTAAAAATGTTCATGGTTCATGTACGTGTTTTTACTGAATTCGCAGTTAAATTCGACAACAACTAATGTATTTAGAAAATTGTAGGTACCCGGCGCAAAGCAAAATCCAACTTTGTGGAAAAAACTGTCATTGCAGGGAAATTGTTTCCCTTAACATAGTGTAGAGAATTAACAACTGGATGGATTGCTACTTGCTACACAAATACACGCATATCAAGTACTTCACTAGCCATAATATATATATATACTATATACGTATATATATATACATATTTAAGACCGTAAAAATTTGTAAAAATTGTCAACCAATTTTAGTTTAACCACTGTTTTCGTCAACACGCATCACAAAGACTACCGTTGGAAAAATAAGCTCACGAATCTAACTGAATTATTTTAAGTATAATTACCTACATACATATGTCCTGGCATTTCTTAAGAGTGAATTAGTTGATACTTTATTTTCTACTACACAAATTCAAAGCAGCAACAACTTACCCTGCATCCTGGGCTTCATGAGCTCTTATAATGGACAGGAGGTTATTGTTCTGGAGAAAATCACAGCACGCTGCATAGCTGAAGACATCAGAAAAAAATTACATAAGTATTGACTACGCATGCACAAACATATGTATTATATCCACAGCATAAGGTTTGAAGAATCAGTTTCATCAGCGTTTCCAAATTTATTTCACGTCTGACGTCTCCGCCATAAAATTTTCACCAAAATCAAATGCGAAGTTCTTTAATTATATACGTCATCTTTTCTTTGTTTTTCTACTCGAATCTGGTACAGCCATACTACTGTGGGCTCGTGGACGGATCTAAAAAACTTTCTCGTTGGAGGTTTAACCTAAACGGGAGAGGGGTTCCTCCATAAGGGTGTTCTAACACCTTTTCAGGATCTCTATAGAGCAGCAGAAATGGTGGTATATCCATTTACGACCTTGCGCTCCCGCCGCCCGAATCCAGCTTTTTGGTGTGCCGCGCTATACATACTATAGTACATTTTCGGGAATGGGGCCACCTTATTAAGCAACAGGAGACCGCTGTGGGTTGGGGAATTTACTGCTCTAAGTATAAAAATGAGACATTCCCAGCGCGGAAGAGATGGAAACTATAGGGGTGACTAAAAAATGAATACAAATGCTTCATTTCTTCTGAAAGGCTTTTCAAAATGGCAAAATCCTAAAACTTGGTTTCGTCGGAAAGGACCTCGTTCGCGTGTTTTTCGGACCCCCTGAGGCTCGAATTTATTTTTAAATGGGATTTAATGAGAAAATTTAACCACTCAATGGGTCTCCCTGTCTCAAAATTTTCGTCCAAAAACGTTAAGTTAAACTTTGCCCTTCTCACCCTTAAAGCATTTCAGGAATATACATATAGCACCCCCGTTCATCTTTTCTGTCTTCATTTTTATCACCTCTGTAATTCCATCGCGCTATTGCATTTAATACATCATTGTACCATTATTCAGGCCGCTCCGTTTCGAATAATTTTCATTTAACGCTTCTCTTGGCCACTCATCTCCATGATCTAGTTACCGGAGAGTGTCGAAAAATTATTACGTGTACTTATGTAAAAACTTTTACCATTATAGGATTTAATTGTGTTCCTAAAATATCCACTTCGATCCCCCCAAAAAGAAATGGGCCTTAGCATGTAAATAATTTTACGAAAAAATTAAACACTGTATTCTATCATTTGAATTCGTAAAACCCTACTATTAAGGAGTTCTGGTTGTTTAATTAAGTGCAACCAATGATACTTCTACTGTACATAATATTATCTAAGAAATTTTTTGTGTAAAGTACGAGTGAGTAAGCAGTCAGAAAGAGGAGAGTGTGAGTGAGTGTCTAAATAAACTGAATCGACTCATTACATATGACAAGGCCCATTGTCATTACTAGCATTTAACCCCGACTACATTTCCCGATATATTAACACATAATGTAAACTTAGTCAAAGCGCCGGTTTCGCCACTTTTCAATTGTGCTCAAAAAATCTGCAGAAATTCACTCAGTGTATCATTGATACCTGCAAAAGCAGTGGTCAAAAACAGCTTTTAATGGTAGTCAAATACTGATAACTGAAACAAAGATATGTATGGGAATTACCTTATACATACAATTCCTGCACCTTCCCTAAAATAATTTCAACCTGAACGGGTTTATGACATTGTGTGGCCGGCTAAAATAAATCCTAAACTTGTTTTGCATCACTAATTAATTGTGAACGGGGATACGAATACTCGGGGTTTCCATTAAGTTGCTGTCTCTCTCAGAGTTGTGACAACTAAAACATGAATACTCGACTCCGTCCAACTACAAATTATTGACTGTCACACAGTCTGGGGTACGAAATAAGGGATTACAATACGGGGTTACATTGCAAATTGCAATAGCAAACGAGAGTAAACGGTACTTTTGGGATTCGCCTTCCTGGAAGATAGATTTGAGCACAATAGGGTGCCCATTTGTTCCTACTCCTACACAATGTCGAATAGATGAACAACTTTGAAACTCGATGTGAACTACCATAACTACAATTATTGCTGTCCGTTATTGGCTAAAGGCTAGTGAATTTAGCCTGCAAATGCAAAACGGCTTTAATGAGCAATTGCCCATGCCTGTGCGATTTGTAATTTGGGTGGTAACGTACGAAGTAGAATTTATGCGCTGCATAAAAGGGATGACCCAATGTTGAAAAACAGTATCGTTGCAGACATCATCGCATGATGAATACCTGCAGCTGATCCTATTTGATTTCTACTTAACCACTTGCTAGAAAAGAAGACCGTATAATGCTGACATACATTTTAACATCGTACGTACATATCCGTAAGATATTTTCTTTATTATATATATGTATAATATACTTATATAAACAAAATTGAGAATGTAAATGGCATTACTTGCGTGTCAAAAGCAACCCTGACCAAGAGTAGAAAGGATTTTCACCTTACCAGCTTTGTCCGAAGTAGCTCTAAAAAACTGACATTACATCCATATAATTCTGGCAGTGACCACATACATGGATTAGTGTCTGTCTACATTTTTTTCTATTTCTACCGCATTCATATATATACTCTCTGCATCTCCTTGTTCCTTCTATTTTTTCCTCCCTCTTAAGTTCATGCGATCCTTAGACCTCTGTCTGTTCCTTCTATTTTAATTTATCTCCCGACCTCTTCCAATTTCTACTAGTATATCTTTTTAAACTGTATTCCGCCTATTGTTTTTTCTCAGGCAAGAAACTTTCAAACAAATTATTTTCACTTTTATTCTCTCCACTCTTATGATGGACTTGATCCTCTAACCTCTGGCCTGTCTTTCCCGTTTCTTATTCATCTTTCTCTATTTTTCCATGATTTACTTGGATGTCTCACTTTTTGCTCTCTCATTTTTGTAATGCAGATAAATGATTGGATTTAATCCGTTTTGGAATTAAATTAAATTCGGGGGCACATTTTCAGCTAGCTTTAGTAACCTTGGGCCCCGCGTATTAGCTGAGAGGGTAGCCCGTGGCCCATGTAATGTGAAATTATAATATGAAAAACAGTAATCTTCGAAAAATATGGACGTACAATTAGTCCGGTTAGTTAACTGTTTTCATACAATGTGATACCATGTGTTCGCCATCTCTATGAATCTGTTCTTAGCCGTTGCCAAAGGGTGCTGATGTAAAGGAGAAATAAGAATTTTCTAAAATAAATGATTTTTTGTAATAGCTTCCGTGTGTCGATTTTGAGCAAAGAAAGTCTTTTACATCTGTATTCTCTGAGGAATTTTCGGAAGCGATTAGGTTGTTTTTTTAAACACGAACGTAGCTCTAGTTTATTGGCGCTAAGGTGACATTCAACACTTTGGCCACGGTAATTTCATAGTTACTTTAATTTTATTTAACCATTTGAATTGGTTGGAAAATAAGCGAATGAAAAATTCAGTACTTCCCAGTAGGTTTGTCGGAAGAAACTGCAATGTTTTTACTGACCAATTATTCGGTAATCGAAAAAGTTCTGTAGTGGTTGTTGTAAAAGAATATTATTAGTTATTATTATTATAACTTCATTGTTAGCAGCAGCACGAAAACAAAAGATTTCTCGAATATTAAGTATTGTGACTTGCAAGTTGCACTGCTACTACTGCCAACAACGATAATAAGTTACACATTAGTGAGTATTGGCTCATAGCCTTTTGTAGCGACCAGCGAGCATTGTGATAGTGTTTACTGCATACTGCAACTACTTCTGTGACTAAACGAGGGAGAAGAACAGAAGAAATGCACAATAGCATAATCGTTATCCACATTTTAAATCCACAAAAGTGACAGAATCAACAAGGATTCAACTTGCAGTGTAAAAAAGACGTCTTTTACGAAATTTGAATCGTGCAGTTCCGTGCATAATTTTTGGCAACCCATAGCATTCAAGAAGCAAAAAATATACAACGATTGCACCTTTCATGCCTCTTCTTTTTTTGCACGTGTACTTACATGCACAGGCTCCGACATTTATAAATATACACTTACACTCCTTTACTCGTTTCCACTTTCTTGGTTGTCCAATCTTTGTACAGAACATGTTTCCGAAATCATAACATTGATTTTGTGGATTACATACCGACTTGGCATGCGCCATATTCACCATATACAAGTCATCCTGTGAGCCTAGGTTGGCAGAACTAGAGCTCCGGCAACTTAAAATGCATACTTCCAATACCCCTTATTTAGTACATGGCTCACACAGTTACAGAGGATTCAAACCCAGTGGTAAGACTTCAGCTAACGGAACAGGACAAAATAAAAAGAAGAAAGAACTTCTTTTCTAGCGAGAAGTAAGGGAAGCAATGCAGAAACTTGGCACCATCACTTCAAAAAACCAAGTCCCTGTAGTACAACATTCTGTGTGATACATTAATAGAAAATCTAGGTATCTGCTCACACCTGCATGTATTATTCCTTCCAAACGCGACTTAATCCGGACAACTGCAAACGCTTGAATTTAAATAGTAAATCTCGTAACTTGATGGTCCGATCTTAAACATGATATGCTACGTTTCGAGTATCTACAATGGCTACTAATAATGACTTATACGCTAATTTGCTACCAATTTGCAAGAAAAGATGAACATTTTGTTGTGATTTAAAATGCTAGAAAGAACAGATGAAACTGATTCTCTGGAAACAAGACACACTTCCTAGATACAGCTTTCTTACCTATAGAAATATGAGCACCCTCGAACCGTGTTATGAGTGAAATGCTCCGATGTGTTTTTTTCATTACCAAAGTCTTCCAGTGGATCCGACCACAGGAGGTCACACATGGGCCCGAATGCTGGTGGCTCCTTGAATCGATCCAACTACACCAGTAAAACAACGAGTTTTATTTTTACATAAAGACGATTAAGCAAATTCGTAAAAAACGGTGTTTTGCACATTTACATTGGAAAACAAACATTTTTGCATAAACCTTATGTCTTTCTTTATCTTGAAAACAACGTTTCACAATGATAATCCTGGTTTTGTCTAGTGTGTCCTAGCATTAAAGAAAAATAGAGATGATCACTTTGTGAATTAACGCTCGCTGGAGATGATCACCTTTGTATCTTCCTGATGACATGTATGTATGTTACATACTTCACAAACGGGTGTCCTCGTGCTTGATTGAGAACTCAAACATAAAAACTACCGTCTTCTTTCAAAATCATGACTTGATAATCAGCATCAAAAGTCCAGGTCAGGCTTTGAATAAATATCGCACCTCATATGTCTACAAAATATTTTTCCTCATCCATGCCAATGAATAATGCATATTAAGCATAATAATTCCGTCAAACTACCTGACATCTTCATTTAAATAATGCCACTAAAATAAAATGATCCTGTAACTAAAGTATTTAAGAATATAACTATAATTTAAACACACGCGGAAAACACTATTTCGAGTCTTACACTAAAGTCACAGAAACAAGAAAAAATGAGCAGGGAGGCTTTCTTACCCTTCTGATATCATCTAAAGTATGGATTTCTGGGGAGAGGCCACCGTGCACACAAAGAAATTGTTGATTCATCAAAGCCGCTAACGGGAGACAGTCGAAAGCTTCCATACAAGCGTCGTAGACTCGTTCCGAATATTTAATTTTACCTGCCACAGCACGGTGAACATATGCATTAATTCAAGGCCCACCACCTGTAACCATCATTCCCTGAGCCGATAAACAATCGTTGATAAATAATACAAAAGTTGCTTACATTCTTGTTTGAACGTGAAATACTCAGTCAAATGTCGACACTCGTGGTTGCCCCGTAGTAAGAATAAGGTAGTTGGGTAGGTTAATTTTAGCGCCCATAAATACAACACACACTGAAAACAATTCAATTCAGTCATCACAAAAATTCATCGCCGTTGATGCAACATGAGGATTATGTATACAATTATTTAAATAAAAAATACTATCAACAAGCTATCTAAGATTAATATTTAATAACAAAATTGAAGATTGTAATCTACAGTACATCTTTGTTCCGAGATTGTGTCGAATTAAAAACTCTTAAGTTATTACTTATTACGTTATTACCTTACATTTAATGTGTTTTTTACACATGTAGTGAATGCTATTCGTTAATGCTATTGCTATATCAAGATTGTACGATGGATACTACGGATACATACAGTACAGGAAGATGAAGAGACTGAGTTACAGAATTTGAGTCTGGCTTGGCATTATCGCTCACTTGTACAACATTGTGATCGTTTACCTTCAATAATTGAACGATACATATTGTGTCATTCACGTGAACTTCTGAACTATGTGAACGATATTTGTATTATGAAGAAATTTAATTTAACTATTTATCAATTTTTTACGGTAACAATTAACTATTATCTATCATCCTGACAAAATAAGCGATATTAACAATAATATCGTATCGTTTACCAAGCCCGAGGGTCTTCACAATTATATACATACGTACAAGTAAGATATTAGATACATACATTAATTATGTATATTAAGTATTTGAACGAAAGGAAAACATCTTACCTCTATACTAAAGTATCCTCTATCAACGTAGTCGCCTAGGAATAGGTACTTGGTCGAGGCCGGGTCACCTCCGACATCAAAGAGTTTCATAAGGTCGTAGAACTGGCCGTGAATATCCCCACAAACTGTACAAATAGGCAAATCTCAGTATCTCCAAAATCTTAACTACCACAAATATTCTAAGCGGGACGCATTTCCTTGTTGATACATCTTTAAGATATATTGATGGATAGTGGATATGACAATATCACAAGCAATGATAACGACTGATTATGGTGCGTCGTTAAGTTTTTCGCTAGTAACAAGCTAACGAGTTATAGTTACAACTTCAGCTAAGAGTTTGATGACGAGTGGTTTACGTTTACCTAGAACCATTTATTACTTTATTACAAGTTACGACGAATATTTACATAAATTAGCCAACTAATTTGTCAGGAGTCTCGGAATCATTATTTGAACTCGTATTCAAGTTTGCGTGAGTGCCAGACAAGAATAATCACCCCATAATAATCTCGGTTTTCGGACAGGGACTCCAACACGCAAAATTATATAAGAACCACAGCATAGCCCAGGAAAATCGGTGGGCGAAATGCCATATTTATATATTATGGGATCTCAATTACCATATAGATAACGCAGAGCCGCATAGGTCACGTTATTAGGCTCATTGCAGACTTCCCATTAACAAACCCAGTCTAAATGTTTCGTTTTATGAACTTTTGCTGTTGTGTTAATGCACATTGATTGTTTGTGCAAAAACACTTCCAGCATGCTCAATGCTCCCCCTGTCCAGAGAAACCCTCTCAAACTCCGTACTGCTGTCAGTCGAGGCTGGTCAGATCCCACCGAGCCAAGTTTGAGGTGGAATCACTTTCCCCAAAATAACGCCCCAGCACTATAACTAAAAAAACAAAAACAACAACCTTTCAGGGCAAAGTGGAACTGCAGAGTTAACGTCGTCTGAATGGTAGTAATTCCAACCACTGTGCATTTGCTAATTCTTTACCGTTGTTTCTCTCTATTGGTTAGCATTGAATGAAGAGGAGCGCAACTGGAAAACACAACCTCTTCCTTCAAGCTCTGAGAGGGAATCGAAATGCGGGGATACAATGAAATACTTGGTCAAAATAAAGAAAGATTATTCTCAAGGTTTAAGAAACAATTTTTTATAGCAATTTTTTGTAACAAATTTTTATAACAACTATTTCTCTGTGCGAGAAAATGAAAGACTGCAAATTTTTGGACATTTGCAAAAATTCATAGTGGGGACGTCATCCTATAAGGTGTTCCTATAAGGATTAGGTCCGAAAAAGTTCGCAAGCAAAATTCTGCAATATTCTTAAAAGATAATAGATTGCGTTTTACAGGTAAAAAAAACGGATAGGAATGGCCGAATAACTAGTGTCGGAACCACCATAGTTTTTAAGATAGGCTTGATTCCGTGAGAGGAATAAAGATTGGGACATCCGCCCTTTTGCTTATGAAACACATGTGGAGACGTGAACTTACCTATACATAGGTATGCATCTGATACTTTTTGCTTCCCGTATTTTTTTAAATTTTGAACCACGCATCGAACAAAGTAAACTGGACAAGGATTGGACTAGTCATAGTCATGACTTTTCTAGAGTATAATTGTGAAAATTATGGACTTCGAAACTCCTTTTGCTTCCAACCCCATCATATTCAGACAGAAATAATTTAAAAGAAAAGAAAAGACAACGTTTCCACTCCCTATCAAAAACTTTTTCTCTTGACATTTTTCTTCTCTACGAATCTGGATCTAGTTTTGATTGGGTTCTAATCCCTAATTGTGATTAACTCAATTAATGAGTTAATTTACTTTATTAATGTGTCCATGGAAGCAATACCAAGTACTAACTCTAGTCCAGGACACAGATGGATATTATGCTCAAGTATGTATGTAGTATTTAACAATCTAATATACATACGTCAGGTCAGGACAATGTTTCGAGAAAATCAAGGGGATTTAAAAATAATAAAACTAAGCAAAACCATACTAATGTACACGAGGGGATATTTGGAAGCTAGGAAATCCAACATTAAATATGTGACCTTCGAACGACAGGGAGGAAATTCCATGTATTAGCACAATTAATCTATGCAGACCATGCTTTCAGCAATCTTGGTCAGTTGGTCATTAAACGTAGCCTGCACGCATATTATGTATAACTTATGTTTTGTCTTGGTAAGCGCTTTATTACACCTCTCAACATACACACCTAGGAATGCTGACAAGTATTGAAGGGTCCAGAGACAAAACGGTGTCCACTTTAGAAAAATTGACAAGAGATGCAAAAAACATTGAAATATTTTCATGCTAAGAAAATATTTCATTTAAAACCAACATCGCATCCTGCAAAGCAGAACACAACCCTCGCTACGAATTAAATTACGACACATTTACTATCTTCCATCTAAACCGTTTTGAAACCCAAAAGTAAAAATTATCACTTTTTGTCTGCGGAACGTAACTAAAGTAATTTGTACTCCCTTCTATGCCTCGACTTTTCTGTATCTCTTCTCGTTATCTCAAAATTTTTGTTTATCTCATTCCCTTCTAGTTTGCTGTTCTCTCCCTCATTCCGTTTCGCTCTTCTTCTGTTTCATCCCTTCTATTTTACCCTTTCCCTCTCACATCTCATTCTTTTCACACACTCACTCTTTTCTGTCGAGCTAATTTCGTTTCTTTCTCTCCTGAGCCTAAGAAAGAAGCCTGAACACTTTCTTGGTTCCGGAACCAAGAATGGACACTTGTTACATATGCAGTCCGCCTTCTGGTTCGAAACTATTGTGTAGGTGCTTCCTAGAGTACCTCGTGTGTTAAGCAGGACCTCTGGGGTCATCTTGAAGTTCACATCCGGCGTGTCTCCTAATTTTTAAATCGGATTTTTTAACTGGAGATTTGCAGCCACCCAAAGGGACCCTTTGCATACTTTTCTTTTTACGTCACTTTATACTGGGATTATAACTATTCATGCCAAGCCCATAAAACACATGCAAAGTTACATACCTATGCCCCCAAATACAGCTGTTGGATCTTTGTCTTTCTTCCTTGTTCATTTTAACTTCTTTTTTCGTGGCTTCTTTTTGTTTTCGTTAGCTTCTTTTCGTCACTTTTTGAGCTTATTCATATCTCTTTCTCCCTGGCTATTCCTTTCGTTCGTTCTTCTAACCTTAGTGTTCGTATTAACGACTTTATTTCGTTTCCTTCTCCCAGACTTATTTACCTCTCCTTCCTGGTTTATTTGGGCCCCTTTCTTCTTGATTTCTTCTGGCTTTTTTTCTGGACGGGAAGAAAGCGACGAAGCATCCATGACAAGAGAGACAAAAGAAACCCGAAAGATACAGGCAGAAATAAGCCAAGAAGGAAGAGGCAAAAATAAGCCAGGAAGAAAGAGACAAAAATAAGACGGGAAGAAGGAGACGAAAAGAACCCATGAAGAAAGAGACGAACAGAACCCAGGAATAAAGAGACACAAGGAAGCCAGGGAGAAAGAGACGAAAAGAAGCCACGAAAAAAGAAACCAAGGAAGAAAGACACAAAGGCCTAATAAACAGATGTATTTGAGAATTCGTGGGCTTGGCATGAAAAGTTATAACCCGAGGATAATAGGGCGGAAAAATGTGCAACTGAGAAACCCTGTGGGTGGTTGCAAATCCCCATGTTAAATCTCGAGACGCACCCGGCGTGAACTTCACAGTGACCCCACCCTAGAGGTCAACGCAAAATGCACCCGAACTGCTTTACACACTAGGTTCTCCAGTAAAAGCATATTAAGGTTAGTCGTTAGTCCCGAACCAGAAGGCGGATTACATGTTAAAAGTGTCATTTATATGTAAGTCATTCTGGGGCTTAAGATTTATTGTACCTGTCTTCACCTTATACGCCGAGGAAAACAACTATTATTATAACATTCGAGGGTACGAAATATGACCATATGAAGCGCTAATACGACCAGGATTGCAAAAAGTGTCCACCACCCACAGAAAACGGAAATCCGACACGCACGCATAAAGTGTGAAGAATTGCAAATAAGTTCTAACCTAGCCGTATGTCTTTTATCTTGTGCAAGACCCTGTATGATCACTAATCACACTAATAATCATTGCCAAATCAAGAAAAAAATCCACGTCCAAGCGTACAGCTAGGGTTGTACGCAAGAACAAGTCAAATACAAAAAGGTAACCCAAAAAGAAAGACTGTAATATTGGTGTCCAATTATTATGCTTACAATTTTAGCCGGTCATAGGTGGCACGGGTAAACTTCTTTGCATATACAGACAAGAAATTGAATTTTAATTGCGTGTTCCAAATTGACATGCATTTGAACTTCTAGTAGACCATCTATTCTTAAAGAAACCTTGCAAAACAGAGCAGGTTTTATTAATAGAAGAATGTATTTAAAAGGTATAGCTATAGGTATTCAGAAAAAATCACTTCGGGCACAAAAAAGTTTTAAGGATGATACCGCTTTTATTCATAGATCTTTCAGTACTTAACTGTAACTGTTATAAAAATCATAATTCACTTCGAACGTTTGACCACAAAGAAACGTCTAGAATACTTCGCGCTATACGCAAGAGTGCCGGGTTTTATTTTTTTGAGCGTTGATCACTTTTTTCATTAACATGGAATGCAAATCGAGGGTGAAGTCTGATCATATCCAACGAGATCCAATACAAAAAATGACCATCTACGTTACGTGTGTATGCTTATACACAAGTATACGCGGAACGAATATGGTCAGTATTTGTATTTCCTGGACATGATCAGATTTTGTCCGTCTAACTCGATGTGTTCCAGTGTAAGTAGTAAGTACCTAATACCATCTACATGTAATATAACATACAGATTCTTATGCTTTTCTACCATATGAAGAAGTGTACTTACAATTGCTGAAGTCTAACAATTAAATGAAGAGCTTACTACTAAACCACCCCCACTATACAACGCGTGATTTCAAGGAACAAATAATTGTCGAAAAAAATTAGCTTTAACCGTTTTCTATCCCCCATTCATTTTTCGAGAGACTCCTGGTGGTATGTAAAGTAGGGACCTGACGACGTCAGAGCATGACGTTATGATAAACGTCACGTGTAAAAAGATATAAGCCCACAGGTATCCTTCCGGCGGATATTCACTATTCTCCCCGCCGGAAAGATTCAGTGGTATCGGGGTATGAGTCGCAGTCACATCAAAAGTGAAACGATTTGGATGAGGTCAAAGCTTATGCTACACAGTTATGGGCGCCAGGTAAAACTGCTTTTGAACTGTTACAGCTGGTTCGAGGCGCATAGACTACTGCGCGCTGCAAAGGGAACGACAAGGTTGGAGCTGCAGAGTGTGAAGTTGTGAAGCAATAAAAAATTAATTGGTTTGCACGAATTCGAAAATTCCGACTCCTCAAACAAGTGTGCTCCTGATAGTTTTATATAAAATAAAAATTCCTTTTCCTATTAAATCATATAAATATAATGTACTTCTTTTCATGTTGAACTTCTATTTAACTTCTGAACGAGTGCGAATATGATTATTGGACGTAATAATAGATTGTACATATTTGTAAAGAGACGGATGAGCGGGCTCTAGTCTGGCTTGGGATTTTCAAGGGAGCATTTCTCTCGTGTTGCATTGTAATGTACTGGCGTAAAGTCCTAATCAGTTATAATAGAGCAATAAAAGGGAGCATAAAAACCATAAAATAATGCCTTGTGTTAAAAGAGTGCGTTAGTATTAGAGCATTTGCAAAGAGAGTATTTGTAAGGAAACTTGTACGAAATAATTACGTGTAAAACGGATTCCACACGTGAGGAGTTTCTTTTACGTTTCATTTACGTGAAGAAAAACGTCAGCGGCGGGATACATGACAGGGATCCACAAATTCGGCTATCCCGCACACGTTATCGTTTTCTACACGTTCTGTCTTCGCAAATGCTGTCTTATGACCTTTGTATCGCTCGTCAACTTACTAAAGTTACCTTTAATTCAGTTGTTGAGGTACTTTCACTAGAACCATATTTTCACGAAAAACTCAACCGAATGTATTCATATGGCTTAAATTATAATTCAACGTAATTTTCGTTGCTTAAATTGCTTAACCCATTTCTAAATCCCAACATTGTTCTGACTATAGCAGCTTCGAATTAGTTTGAGTTACACTGCTTTGAGCAAAGTAACATCCATCACTGAGAATGCTCGACGAAGCGATACCACATCCACATAACAATGATTTGCGCTAACATAATAAGTACTTAATAATAAAAACCTACCTGTTACTGGGGCCTCAATGTCAATCATGGTCCTTTCCGTTCGGAGAAGGGAGGCGCCATCCTGAATGACTTTAAGAGCAGCGTTTTCTTCTATTCTACCTTCTTGAACAAAGTGTTGCTTCAGTCGCTCATGATTCGGTTTTCCGGTTCGAGAATCGAACACCTCTGCAACTGTCAGCTTATGACTAGGGGGTAGGGGGACGCCTGTAAAGCAAAAAAACATTTGTAGCAGACAATATACAAATCTCAGTTCTTCTATGTCAGAAATCTTTCCACGGGCGATAAAACGCTGGTAATGTAGAGCTACACTACAATTTACTGACACGGGTATTTCCTGAATTTAAACTAGGAAGTACTTTTCTATCCATACACCTAACAAAAATCCGCTGTAAACAAAACACTTCATCCCTTCTATCGAGTTACAACCTACAACAGAGGAGTGCATCAAAATTGCAAAAATAAGTGTTTAAAAAGTTGAGATAAATACATATTTAAATCATACGGTATTCAGCTGTAACTGAATACTAACGAACTAGGAATTTTCACTACAGGTGAAGAACTGAAAGGTAGAGATGAATACAAATACACGTGCTAAAAAATATGTATCAAGATGTAAAGAGTTTTTCACTGATGTCATGTACATACATAGGGCCAAGATTACATTGCCAATTGTTGAGATGGTGCGCAACACACATCCCAAATATTATTGTTCGATTTTAACTTCTTGAAAAAAAATTGTTCATCTCTTATATGTATACAGTTGAAAAAAGTATTGCAATACTTTTGCCTTCCTTCTGCAGCCTGAATTACACAAAGACATACAGTGATTCATTTTCTAACTCATCCAAATCTGCATTTAAAATCAATTACATGCCTTCCAGCAATAATGTCTGCAAATACAGCGGACAATGAGTGTTTATCGGTGAATTATAAGATTCGCCCCACTGCAACGTTCGGCCAAACTTAAGTCTAATTGTACTAACATCCCTCTAAACATTGCAATGCAATAAATATAGCAGCAAAATTGCCTTAAATTCGAGACAGTTTCTGAAAACATTATTATTATTGGTCGTATAGACTGGGACGGGTATTAAATGAAGTGGCAAAATTCAAGGAATATGGCTCTCCTGTATAAATACGAGAAATTGTAATTCCTTGCCAAATATCGGCTCATCGACTGTATGAACGTTAAACAGCTTAAAAATTGAATGGTATATCCAAACTTTCGGCACGTTGGCCATTAGCCACCTTAATTAGACATTAGCCCAAAGAATATGGTGTAATTTCTGTACCACGAAACCACTTGCAAAACTCAGTTTAAGATTTGAAATACAATATATATTATTGCCATAACTTTAGCAGGTAGATTTCGACGAGTTTTTGCTGAATGTCTTGTGGGTTCCAGGGTTTTATCGAGTCTATAGGTTTCCTCTAATCCTCCCTTTTGTACTATGGTTTCAACCGAAGCATAAACATCCGTACAATATGACATAAAATATAAATACTAATTTGGAAACAAATATAAACCATGTTCCTTACTTTTGATTACGCGTTCCGTCGTCGACAACTTCTGATTATTTGAACTCATTGTTTTTGAACGTTACTTGAACTTCTCCGTGAGAAATAAATGTGTTTTCCTTTCCTTTTCTTCCCTTTTTTTCTGTTCTTTTTGGGGGTAGGGGAATAATTGTTCCAAATATTTTGAATCCACTTTTCCCTACTTCTCCGTATTGCAAAAAAAAAAAAAAAAAGGTGTTCCCAAGAACACAAGACACAAGAAGATGATAAATCACAATTCACAAAATCTAAAAACTCGCACACACCAAAAAAAAAATTTGGCTTCTTCTAAAAAAAAAGGGTTCTTCCTTCTCACGTATATATGTACATATATTCTTCTAGATTCTCTCTTTACGTATCTTTCAGAGGGAATCCAAAAAATACACCAAAAAAAAACTACAATTCTCTCCGATCTCTCGACCTTCTCCAGGCAAAAAAAAAAAATAGAAGGAGGATGCTCCACACTTTACACCATTGATTACAAACTACTCCTTATTCTGACTTTTTACCTGGATTGACCTCAAACACGACCAGAAGTGACTATATGATATTGCACTTTATTATGTTTTTTTTTATTCCGGTAAAGTGATTGGACACACACAAGAGAAGAGTGAGAGAGAGAAAGAGAGAGAGAGAGAGAGAAAGAAAGAAAGAGTCAGCAAAAATTCTTTTTTTACTTTTCACTCCCCCGTTTTTTTTTCCTTCTTCCAAATAGTGTATAGATACGAGTACATGAACACATTCAAGATGTCGAGACGTTGTCGGCGTACTGCTCATTCGAACTCTACTCTAACACTGAGCATGACTTGACTGTGACGTGCTTTCCTTTTTGGAAATGCGCAATGTTTCAACGCTTTCCCAACAAATTTTCTCCATCCAATTTTTTTTTTCACATGTTTCATTCTCTTCTCTTTGGTCGGAAATGCACTTTGGTGTCCCTTCCCCGCCCCTTTTTCCCCCTCTAGCCCCCCGCTTTTTTTTTTTTATTCCCTACAAAGACGGAGAATATTATAGAGGAAAAGGGAAGAGAATATCACATCAAAAGGAGCCGAGGGAAGACGACAAAAAAAAAATCCATAAGATTGAGCCTATACAATGGGACCAGTGTTGTCCATAGTTGCTCTACTTTTTTTTGGTAACAATAGGGGATAATAATTAGGATTTAATTTGATCGGTAATTTTTAAAAAATTCAATTTAAGGCAAAATTAATTTCAAACTAAGTCAAAATGTCAAACTATAGTTTACGCTTATAGTTTGAACAGATTTAAATCCATTTGGGTTAGAATTTAGACCATTACTTTTAAATAACGCACAGGAGCGTTTCGCTGTAATTAAGTTCAAATCACTACCATTGTGAGTTTCAAAATGCCCTGTCATTTTCAAAATTTTGGGAGGCCATTTAAGACAATTTGTGTGAAATTTAGTCCTTTATAATGTAATAACATGCTCACATTGGAAGTCTCGACCGGAGAAAAAGTTTCCAAACTTTGAACGCAAAAATCAAAATGCTCAAAATGACCGTCCAAAATGCCCAAAATGACCGTCCAAAATGCCAAAATGACTGTCTAAAATGCCCAAAATGGCCGTCCAAAATGTCCAAAATGCCGGGCATTTACAGTAGTTCATTTTGAAACTCACAACAGTATGACTGTATGGAGCAAATTAATTAATGGTTTTGGACGAAGATGATACCCATGATTCACATGTAAATGTGTGAGATCTACAACAAAATGTTCCCAGCCTCCAGGCAAATTCTAGCATGGAATGTACAGAACAGAGAAGAAATTGTATTCTTACCAAAAGCGAAATTAGCAAAAATTAGCTAAGATTTAGTCATTGGTTATTTAAATTACTCACACCAAAAAATGCAATTACAATCTTTGCATGAAAGCTATAGTGATAGCCTGATAGCCTCGTGGAAATACAATGGGTAGAAGGAATCAGTTGAACGGTTGCACCCTAAATCATGGATGAACTCAATAGTAGTTAACTCAATTGATAATCTCTGGTTATCTTCGATTGACAATGCATTGTTTCTAATATCTTGTCATTTGAAAATAGACCTACTTGTGTCCCTGTTGTGCAAGGTGGTTGAAGGAGATTGAATAAAACAATAATAATGATGATAAATTGATAATTAATAATAAAATTAGCACTGGGATATTTCCCGATTTTAAAATTCCACTGTGAAGGTAGTGTAAAGGAGAGCTGTTGACCGTCTGTGTTGTGTAGCATTTAATGTGCTTCCTCGCCAGAAAAAGTGGCCAGGTCGGAATATATGGATCGATTAGACGTATAGCTAATCTGATGCATCTCAGACACCAGAAGATCGGTGGGTAATTATTGGCGTTAAAGATCCGGGAAGTTTTGAGGCGATGGATATATGTACATGAATTTTATATCACGTTAGAGCGCCGATTCTCTTGCACATAAATGGATGTGTTTTCTGCAGATAATTTCCATATCAGAGGGCGGTTACTAAAACATGGATTAAACGCGGATTCACTCTCAGGAATGCACATTTTAAGCGCTTTATACAGCATTTGCTACTAGCTGGGAAGAAGAGTAGTTGGTAATTTGGGTTAGCGCAAAAATTAAGGAGAGTAGCGCAGTCTTGGAGTGAAATGGACAACGATGAGCGGAACAATCACCGCGCAGGGAGATGGTCAGACATATGTATATTGTACAATCGCTTTACAGTATCGCTTTACTATATCGCTTTCCAGTGTCGCTTTACAACAGCGGTGCGCACGGGGGTGTTTTTGGTCACGCGGGTGACCATTGCAGTTTTCTTGGGTGACCATCGTTAAATTTTCCAGTCATTAATAACTCCACATTTTGGTCGTGTATGAGAATAATGCTGCTTCCCTTTTGTAAATTAATTTGGTTAATTCATTAAGCCTATTTTTCCCCCGATTTGTGCAACAGATTTTCAGGAAAATTTCTAAAACCATTAATTACCAGTGAAATTGCTGAAAACATA
>JAQGBT010001147.1:0-35676 GCA_034698585.1 Disparrhopalites patrizii
CCAGAATCAAAAAAGAAAAACAGAGACAATTCCAGAATCAAAAAAGAAAAACAGAGACAATTCCAGAATCAAAAAAGAAAAACAGAGACAATTCCAGAATCAAAAAAGCATGGAGAGACAGAATGAGAGAGCATTGACAAAATTGCAAAAGAGAGAGATAGAGACCGAAAGAGGTGAATGAGCAAAAGTGTGAGATAGATAAAGATACAAAAAAAACAGAGAGAAAAATAGAAGTAAAAGAGAGTGAAATATTGAGAGAAAGGACAGAGAAAGAGAGAAGAGACAAAAATGGAGGAAGGAGAGAGGAGATTAGAAGAGGGCGGGAGTGAGAGAAAGAGCGTTACAGAGACCAATAGAGAATTATAGAGAGAAATAGGGTAAGAAAGAGACGGAAAGATGTAAAGTTGAAGCGAAAGAGAGGGGATGGAAATAGGAAAAGAAAAAGATAAGGAAAGAAAGAGTGAATGAGAAAAAGAGTGACAGAAAAGGAGAGAAAGTGGGGTAAAAGGGAAAGAGAAGGAATCATGGAGAACGTTTCAAAGAAAGAGGAGAGTTATATTACAATCTTATACAAATACAGGGATTGGGTCAAGAAAAAATTGGAGAAATATGGCTAAAAATAGAGGGAGAGAAAAAAACGATTGGCCGTGGGACAAGAGCCAGCAATCACTCACTTATCGTATTAAGTGTAAGTTATAAAAAAAATTTGGAGTGAGGATGAAGTAAAACTTATTCCCCTTCAATAGCACTCGTATATATTATTAGGGGGACGGAGAGCTTCTCTCTTGTCTCCTCAGCGACTTCTTTCGGCTTCTTTCCTCCAACCTCTTCTTAAAAGTTTAGGGGTTTAATTCCACATCAACTGTGACAACTTCCCTTGATCTCCCTCTCTCTCCTACTCTTTTTTTTTTGGCTTACTTCCTCTAGGAGACATATGGGCTCTTTTTTCACTTGATCCTTCAGGATTTCATCCCTTTCGATCCCTTCCTGTTTCCCCAGCCCTTTTTGCTCAGTCCTTGGCTTTCCCTGAAATTTTCTGTCTGTTTTCCCTTTCTGCGCATTTCCCTCCCATTTAGTTCCTTCATCTTCCTCCTACATTCCTTCTCTTCTTTTGTAGATTTTCTCCTATTTTTCCTCTTCCATTTTTTGCGTCATTTTCCCTTGATTTCTCGTTTCTATTTCTTCGGCAAGTAAAAAAACGGTTATCTGTTCCATCTTTTCTGAATATTAGGCCTAAACCTGCTGGTTTTCCCCGACACTCCTTTGACTTTGCCATGAACCAACCTTTCCCCGTCATTTTCTCTCTGGTTACCTCTCCCAACTTAATATTTTCTTTTTAAACAATTTCCAACCAGCATCAACAATTAATCCAGTAAAGAAAATTGTTTTAAACGAGGGAAATTACTTATGACAAAGGCGGGGAAGAATGTGGGTAGTCTCAAGAATAACGTCTTGCAACGGGAACAGAATGTTGGGTGGAAAGACGAGGATGAAATTGAGTCACGCACAAAGATTGGGATGAAACAGAAGCTGGATTAGGTGGACAGAGATTCTGTGACGCAAGAAGGTTCGAGTGTAGAACGTCAGGCTGAAATTTGAATGAATTGACGAGGAAGAAGAGAAAGACTAATGATCGTGATGCACGATTTGGAATTCTCCTCATAATTTTGAACATTGAGCGTACGCGTACGTTCCTAATATTAAGGTAGACATTTATATCCATAGGAATTGAAAGATGTGAGAATGTGACGGCACAAAATTATCGCTTAAGCACACATTTAGTTGCAATATTTATTCGCATATTTGGTTTATCCCATCGCTTTCTCTTTCACATTTTCTTTCCTGCTCGATTTGAGATATATTCCTGTTATTTTGAGTTTTTATATTTCTTGTGGTTGTTTTCCATTTTTCATTGCTTTTTATTTTATCTCGTTGTTGCTGCAGCTTGTATCTTTGGTTATAGCTTACATCCTCATATTTGCCAATGTTAATGTTTATATAGGTTTCCTCATTTTTTTCTGATTTTTATTTTCGACGATTTCTTCCGCATTTGCAGCTTTTGAATATTTTGTGTTTATGTCGTATTTTTAATATTATTTATTCCTAGTTTAAATTTTAGGGGCTTTCATATATGTTAGTTTCTATCAATTTTGTCTCTTTATACTTTGCTTATGATAGTTCTTTGACCTTTTATGATGATTGTTTTTTCTTGTGTTCTTCTTGCTCTTTTAAATTTGCTTTCTTCACTTTCTCTCTCTCTATATGTTTTTGTTTTGTTTATTACTTGTTCTCTAATTTGTTTTGCTTTCTCCCAGTTCCTTCGCAGTCACGAATTTCTCCTACGATCTCTCTTTTTTGCTTCCCCTTTTTGTTGCCTCTTTCTTTCTCTGATTTTCTTCGTTTTCTCTTCGAACATCCTCCAAGTTCATCCGATTTTCCTATTCCGAACTTTCTCTCATTCCTTCTCCTGTCTCTTTTGTTCCCTTGACGGTCTCTCCGTTCCTCACTTATAGCCGTCAAGCTATAGTCACTGTAATGCCACCTGTTTTTCCTCTCCCTTCCGTCTCCTCGGGCTTCCACTCCACGTCCTCCTTGGCATTTATGTTGTGATAGTCATAATCTTATTGTTAGTTTATTATTAATTTCCCAGCTCTTGTTTGCTTTTAATTTCTCCCGCTTCATTTGCTATTCCTTGCATTCCCTTTGTTTTTTTTTAGCCTTTTCCCTTCCCCTACCTTTGTTTTACAGTGATAACACTTCCATCTTGGACAAGTCCATCCAGGCCTCCTAATACTCAATGTTTCCCTTTCCTTTGCCCTTCCTTTTTTTTACCCATTCCGTTTTATTTCCTTTACTCAGGTCTGACTGACGTGTTTCACTTTAAAAAATACACATGTGTTCATTTTTCTCTGGGTAGTATCCTTTTTTCACGCATATTTTCCACTGGCACACTTTCACCGTGCTTATACATGCACTTCATGTCTGTTTATACGCTCCAGACTCCAGACTTTCACCTTTGCCTCGTATAGTCGGCGTGTATGCAGTTGCTTCCGGGTGAGTTTTATCATTTGACTGCTCTTCCCTTCTCTCTTTCTCTCTCTCTCTCTCTCTTTCTCTCTCTCTCGCTCTCTCTCTCGCTCTCTCTCGCTCTCTCTCGCTCTCTCTCGCTCTCTCTCTCTCTCTCTCTCTCTCTCTCTCGCTCTCTCTCTCTATTCCCCCTGAAACTCACCTGGAATGAGTTATGGTATGATGATGAAAAATTATTACGGGAGAGGGAATACTTCTTCCGTGCCACCCCTCCCCATTCAATTTTGTTTACACTCCATCATCCTTGTGTCTATGACGTGCGTCACGAGCCATCACTTCGTGCTTCGAGTTTTTATTATTATTCATACGTACCTGTGCACATGTGAGTGGTTTCACAAGCTCTCTTTTTCAATTTCTCTTTTGCTTCTTCTTCTTCCTTGACACATTTTTTGTGGGGTTAGAGAGTGGCGGGAGGTTCTTTATGGCTTTAAAAGAGAGGGATAATGCGAGGCGATTACGGGGAATTGAGAGGAGGTGGCAAGGGCTTGAGCCCATGTATGTATTCATTCGTAGGAAGTTCTTTAGGCACTCACAGGTGAAAAGTGTGGGGGATTCTCTCTCTCTCTCTTTCTCCCTTTCTCTCTTCCTTTGCCAAATGTATTGGTAATGGCCGTAGTCAATTCTTAAATGTCGGTAAGTAGTAAAAGGTTACATATGGGAGCAATACTTTTCTCTCCACCAATTTCCCCTACAATTTTCTACCCCTTAAAAAAATGGGCTATCTTTTCCTTAGAATAAATAAATGAGTACGTTCTGGGTTCGAGGGCAATTGGACGTTAGCTCCTTTTTTATTCCATCTTTTGGTAGCCTTTTCTCCGCCACGTTCGACTTTCGCCATCACTTTCAGCTTTCTCTATCACTTTTGACTTTCTCCTTTATACTAGGAGGCAAAATTTAGGCCAATTTACATTTTTTTGTAGAAAGTTCACTTTCCACTTGAATTTCATGCTCATATATTTTACACATCTTCACGTTTTTTTGCTATTACCTTTAAGTGGCTTCAAGCAGCACGGACAATATGTATGCACATTTCGCTGGCATGTATTTCAGACATTTATGTCTTATTTATGTGTAAACAAGTAGGAAAATTAATAAAAAAAAAAGAATAAGTAGTTTGAATTTAGTTTTACCAAAACCCAAGTAGAAATTCTGGCAAAGATGGAGAAATTGTTCAAACTTTTGGGGATAGTTTCCGAAAGAAATGCTGCAAATAAATGTGGAATAAAATAATGTGTGAATCCCAGTCATTACTCTAACTGCTGCTGTTCTCCATGCTAAATAAGATGAGAGAACAAAGTCATTTATGGATAATTCTCCCGTAATTCAATAGATCCACCCAAACTACCTATTTTTTCACCGAAATAAAATGAGGCTGGAAAACTTGTACAAAAGTACATGCATGGAAAAGGGATTTGCGGAAGTGAAGTTAGCTTCAGAAGGGCAAAATGGTAAGTGTAACTACCTGTGATTGGACGAACATTAGAGAGGGGACGCTATTTTAAACGAGCTTTATTACGGGGAAAACGTTACATGATGAAACGAGCAGTGTTAAAATGATTTATGTATGTAAGTATATATACTTACATATATGCATATATGCAAGTAGACTGTAACTTTATCTTTGTGCAGGCTTCTACATGTGAAGGTCTCTTTACATAGCGTGCTCGGTGAACCCTCCTGGAAACACTGGGAGGACCGGAGTGTTTTGGTGGAAAAGAGAAAGAGAGAGAGACAAAAAAGACAAGTAGGATGTGAAAGTACTTATTCCTGTTATAAAGTAAGTGCGTCCTCGAATTACATTATAAATGCGAGCTGAGATTGCATTACAACTCCATTTTATTCTTTTACTCTTTCCCCTCATCTCCTCATCCTTTCTTTGACTTTTGGCGCTCTATCCTTCCAATCTGTCTCTTTCTCCTTTAAATAATTAAGTGAACTTCCCCATGTATGTGCATACGTATGTATGTGCATTTATACGCATGCAGGTACATTCCACGGGCATGGGACACTTGTTCAAAAACTGAGGAATAGCATGGTTTTTGGCAGATGCAGATATTTTCCCTCAACCCTGCCCTTATGTACTGTGCCCTGAATAACGTCTGGAAACGTCATTTACTCTAATGCAGAGGCAGGGAGGGGCACATGGAGAAACGTCGGACGGGATCACTGCGGAAAGGCTGGACCTTTAGACATTTTACAGAGGGAAAAGTAAAGAGAATAGCAAAATAGTGGCATTAATGCGAATATTCGAACCGGACATATGTACATTGGTAGCGAGAAAGCGAAAACGCAGAATATAAAAAAGGAGAACAATAAGAGAAAACAGAGAAAAGGAGAACAATAAGAGAAAACAGAGAAAAGGAGAACGAGACACCGAAAACAGACCAACAGAGAACAAAGAGACAAAAAACAGACCAACAGAGAACAAAGAGACAAAAAACAGACTAAAGGAGGATAACAAAGAAATGAAGAACAAAGTTACAATTTGCCCGCTACCATGCGCAATTGTAATCTAAAACGTCTATCTTTCATGAATGCACTAAACATATTCTCGGGAGTCGAAGTGACACTGTATTGTTCAGGTTTAATTAGGAATTACCATACATATATTCATATATCCATATAATTACATATAGGTATTTATCCTTGTACTCAATTTTTTGATTGACACGGTTCTCTCACTGGCAGTACTTTGGTTTACACCCGAATACATACAACGTAAAGTGTAACAGCCAAAATTTTATTGTATGTACCTTTGACACTTAAATAAAATAATGAAATCAAATCAAAGATACAAAACAGAGGAAGAGAAGAATAAATGGGCAGAAAACAAGATCAGAGAGAGAGAGGAGTTTAGAAAAAAAGGAAAATAGAGGAAATTCTGAGAACAAGGAAACCAGTAAAGGCATGAAATATTCTGTGAGAAAATAAGTGAAAATACGGAAGGAGAAAATAAGAAATGTAAATCCACACCCATGTGAGTTGAAAAGGGAGTAATGCATCCAGTAAATGGAGAAAGGGATCAACTGGAGTTGGGAGGTTTTTGCTGGAGAAAACTTAAAAAAACAACTCACTAAAGGATAAACGAAAGATCCTAAGGAAAGGCAAGAAACTTGGAGAGATGACTATATGGATACCATCATCTCATGTCCACGTGTGAATACATACAGGAAATACCCAATGGAATCCAACTTCTCACGGACCACCAGGGAGTTAAATGGGAACTCCACTTTAGTAATCCAATAGGGATGAAGACAATAATAGGAAAAAGTATTAAATCACTTTCCTGTGTACACAGATATATGCACGCATTTGTTCATATAATGGGTAATATATGGCTGGGGCCTAATTCAGTTGTATTTTTCTTTCACCCATCTACTTGCTCCAATGAGTGTACGTGGCCAAACTTAATGTCCTAATTACTATTACACAGGACGTCCGACCCCTGCTGATAAGGGGATTTCCTCAGCGCCTGTTTTTTCCCCTGGAATTGGACAATTTCAAAGTAATTACAGTATGTACTAAAATAATCATATGACAGAAAATACGGGATGCTCTAATGCACCTTCAGAAGCATGCAAATATTTACGAAAAAATTATAATTGCCGGAATACTCGCTTTATTATTAAATGTATACTATTTTTAAAGGCCAAGCTGTCAGAAGGCCAAAACTTTCATTTTGAAATGCTTGGTGGCTTTTGTATACAATGCTTCTGATTATTTTTAAACTTTAGAATAATGTACAGTTAGAATTCAACTTGCAAATAATCCCTGAAGTACTTAAGAATGTTATTTGCCTAATATGTAAATATCCCCCAAGCATTCTCCCTCTCGTTTCCTTCCTCTTCCAATTGAATTCCCCGAATAAACACAACAGTTGATCAATTTCAGTTCTACGAAACTCTAACAGTATTCTTTCAAGGAATACTGTAGGACGGAACGGGGAAATAAATTAACAGAATAACCTCCATTCCCTTGAGGCAAAAACTCCAGACGACTCCAGTAATACAAAAAAAAAAAATGAAACATGGAACAAGAAAAATAAGAAAGTAGCAACTTGGCAAGTTGATTCAACGGGGAAGTGGCCCATCATATGACAGCAATGAAAAACTATAAGGTTAAGAGGGAGAAACTCTGCTCACTTGATGTAAGAGCCTAGCGGCCCCCGATTCTTTAAACAAAACGTGTTCCCGGGTAACTTCTTTTCCAATAACAGAATGCTAATAACAAGTTTCAACATCAATATTTAACATTCACAAAAATAGGTCGGGGAGGTAAACAAGGGGGAAGGGCAAGGAGAAAGGGAGAAGAAAATAATAGAATTTCTGAAAAGCGTTATCAATGAGAACAGGAAAAAAAGCGCACCAGTGCAGAGAAACCCATAGTGGTCCCAAGAAATGTGTATAAATAATAAATCCGAGAGAGAGAAATAGAGACGGAAAAACAAAGCGAAAAAAATCAGAGAGAAATAGAGACGGAAAGAGAATGAGAAAAAAAAATCAGAGAGAAATAGAGACGGAAAGACAAAGAGAATAAAATCAGAGAGAGGGAGAAAATCGGCGACAGGAAAAGATTAGAGAGAAACTAACCGAGACGGAAAGTCAAGAGAGAAAAATCAGAGAGATCAACAAGAGAAACAAACAGGCAGAGTTGGAGTAACAATAGAGAGAAAGTATTCGACGACAATTTAAAAAAAAAAAAGTTTTACTCTCTCCTCACTTCGAACTACCCAGAACATATCAAGCCGGGAAAAGTTGGAACCAAATACATGATGAAACAAGAATAGGTGAATAAAAATCCAATTTAGTTCCAAAAACAAAGGTCATATGTCATTAACTAATGGCTCTGTGTTTATTATTCATTATCGTATGCTGCCCCACTTCCCTATTATGTCTGTTTACGACCAAAGGCTTCCTGAGAGAAAGGAGGCAGTTAATAAGAGAAAAGACAAAGTAACTATAAAATGTCCATTTCCCGCTAAATTATCGTGGATGTTATTACTTGCATGCGGAAGAAAATGTGAGAAAGTGTATTTTGTCATGCGAGGACCAAATAATTTTCTTTTTTAATCTCTGGCCTCTAGAAGTATAGGAAAAAGGGGGTCACACCATATATGTATCTCATACCCCAAAACTTGTTTCTCATTATTTCCACTTATTCATTTAATATGTGCTCCTGTATTTTTAAAATTAATTATTAGAATTAAGCATCGTATTCGCATTAACTATATAGACTATATGGAAGAATTGAGAAAAGGGAAATAGTAAATGTATAATGTCTCAAGGTGTTTTGTTATGTGATAAGGGGTTCATCGAAATACTTAATAATTTTAAAGCCTAGAAATCCACCGAATCGAGGCCGAGCCTTGTGGTATGTCCCAATTCCTTTGAGCCATCCGCTATTGTCTGCATCCAGAATGACACGTTGAGCATCAAAGTATGGAATGGTGCTTTGAGCCAAATCCTTCGTCACGGAAGTCCCTCTGAATGTGATGAACTGGTTACTGGAAGAGTCGGGCAAAGCGGGCCCATCTCCCTTGATAGGATCATCCGGATCCACGTACACGTACGGCTCCCTGGAAATAGTCGAATTGTTATTCCCCATCCACTGCTTGCTCTTCATATTCAATTTCCCCGTGGATTCGTCAATTTCATAGACCTGGGGAAAAAAACAATTTTTAAACCCTTTCTACAGAACATCTTTGCACTGCCCATTTAGCCACACAGGAAAGCTCACCTGTATTTGTATACTGATGAACTCGTGTTGGTACACTTCGGAATGACTGGACTGGACGAATCTAACGCCGGTGACGACGTGACCGGGCGGAGCAACAATGTCATCGAGATGGAAAATACGCTTGTTTCGGGTCACTTTCACAATTTGCGGGGGACTGGCATCATCCGAGTCGTTGGCGGGCTTCGGCTTCCGCCATAAAACGGATCCCGAGTCAACCTTACCTCCAGGAAGTGCAGTGGCCTCCGCCACCTGATTTTTTTTTTTTACATGTTTTACGCCCATTAATTTACATTCACATTTTTTCTTCTACTTTAAACAAATTCAATATCAATATCAATATCGTTTTTCGCTTCAAAATGCAATAATAAATTAGAGAAATTTGAAAAAAAAAATTAATTACATTTTTAATTAAAAATTAATTAATGAATAAATTAATAATTTAAAATGAACTCACCATCAAATGAATCTGATCTTTGACTTGCTCAAACTTGATCCCCACCACAATCTTATTCTCTTTGGTCAAGGACAATGCTGGCTTCAAGCTGAAGGACCGAACCGAGCTTAGATCTGACCCCACCGGGGCGAAGCAATGACACATGCAGATTTCACACTGTGCCGGCGTGTCCGCCACGGGTTCGTTCTCCATCTCCCAATCACCCTTGAGCTTAACCACTTCTTCGGTGCAGTTTTCAGCTGTTCAAACAAATTAAACAATGACTTACTAATTATGTTAATACCGAGGGGGTTATTTATCATTGCACAATTATTTCTGTAAATTATAAAAATATCCTATCCATTATTAATCCATGCATTCGAACATATATGCTACCGTCGCACTTATGTTACGGTGACCTGCAAGAAGTGATCACATTTAAAATAGGTAACCAGTATAAAATGTACACTTACGTTCCCCCAACATCTTATCGTTCATTTCAACCCATTCTAGAATCCGATCCCTCCGTTTCGAGGGACAATAAGTGGCTTGTAGTCCGGAGTCAATGCACTGTAAACAATTAAATGTTTGGCCATTTCAAACGCAATCATGTGATTTACTGATGGATGAGCAGGTAACCACCAATTTTCGTCTAATGTCCGTATTATTTTGCGGGTACAAACATAGTCGGCACATTATATAATTGGTGTCCAGTCATTCACTCATTTCATGGGACTGATTGAGCCAGCACAAACTCACCACAGTCTGATCAATGGGACAAGGCGGCTTAAAGTCCTCGCACGCCTCCGGATTCTTGGCGCATTCATCCTCGAACATGGCCACACAGGCTAAATCCGTGGGGTCACATGGAGCTCTCGTCCCGTCAATCATGTCACAGGATCCCGCACAGCTTTTTGAAGCTCTGAAACTCTTTTCAGGGGCTATGAATACCTGCAGAATTTGACATTTGATCCTGTTACCACCATAATTCCTGGTCCAAATTATTTTAAATCGATACAGATAAGTCTGCAAATGCATGTAATGACTGGAATGACCTTGAGGAAATTTGTGATTTTGATGTATGTTTGCTTGCGCACGTGACCCCGAATGGGATTGTCGGGAACGGGCTGAGGGGGGTCACATCGGAAGTAGCCGGGCTGAACGGCCATGGGCATGTTCTTGGTGATTTTGTCATAATCCTTAAAAGCATCTTTGTACATTTTAACCTTTTCCCCAATCCTCTCATCCATTTCCGCCTCCAGCTTGTCCCGCTCGAAATCGTCAAAGCCGATGCTTTCTAGACAAATGCACAGAAATACGCTTTTTACGTTCACATTCTTCGGCCGTAATTATTGTGTGAGAAAGGCACAAGAGAAAACATGGCGGATTGGTGGAAAATGTAAATCTTACCATAAACGTAGAGGTAAATGTAGTAGAAGTTCATGAGGATGAAATACTTGATGTCCACGAGACACAAATAAATGAGGACATAAATAGGACCTTCGAGACTCGCGGGAATGATTTTCCCAATCGTCTGCGTTCCCTTGCAATCTCCCGCTTCCATGGAGGATGACGCTTTCGCTGTGGGCTGCACATTTGCGTATTAAAAATATTTACCGTTCATCGTGAATTTAACAGAGTTCAAATGTGTCACTAGATTTCTACGCACGTTCAAGTCCAAAAGTTGTCTGAGGCCGTAGAATAGGTCTCCTTCCTTCACAGATTTGATTCTGTTTTCAATGTAATCCGGATAATGTCTCATCAAGGAGCGAAACGTGTCATCTACATAAGCGTAATGACATTTTGGGAAATTAAATTTAAAAGTATATGTAAAAGATACCAAGAAACGATATGCCCCCCTAAAGAATATGATGCAACAATGCTGCAAAATAGAAAAGCACGTTTCCCAAGCAGAATTTCATTGTGGATCTAGGGAAAAAAATTCATCCCGATCCAACCAACACTGGCCGAGTTATGGCGGGTTTTTCAAAAAAAATAATTAAATTTTCGACAAAATTACTTGTTTGTTTCGGTCATTAGAGACAAAGCTCTTAATGTTCTCCCAACCGTACAAAATGGGGCAAGCGTGTTTTCTGACCAAAATTTTGTTGTGAATCTAGAAAATATGTTCCCATTAAGATCAAACACAAATTGGCCAGGGTATGGCAAGATTTCCTTGCCAAGTTCAAAAAATGAGAATTTTCAGTTAAATCGATGCTTGGATCTGCCTTCAGGGACCAAAATAAATTTATAGAACTTGTTTCTAGCGTCAAATTCAATGGTGAATTAAGTACAAATACTTCTGAACGGTTCCAAAAGAGTCACAAAAACGTTTACGCATCAATTCGGCCCTTTCTCGGGGCAAACATATTAAAATAATGTTTTGAAACGCTATCATTTGCAAAGCTCCCAAAAGTTGGTTTTCATAAATTTTGAAGACACTAATTAGTTTAAAATTGGTTTTTATTTGGAATTTTTGATGATATAATAAAAAATATTAATTTCGGGGGAAATTCCTATTTTTGAACTTGGCGCGAAAATCTTGCCATAACTTGGCCCATTCGTGTTTGATCATAATGGGAATATTTTTTTTCTAGATTCACAATAAAATTCTGCTCAGAAAACACGCTTGCCCCATTTTATCGTACTTTGAAAAATGCTTAGATTTTAGCTTGATTTGAAGGCTGGAAAGAGCAGATACGTACCGTGATTTCCAGAAAGCTTAGAGTACCAAGGGTAGCCCATGTACTTGTGAATGGAGGTCGCCACAGTTTTGATGTATGGCTCGTCATTCTTGTAATTTTAAATATAGCAAATAAAATCAATGATTGCGGGCTCTTCGGGTACAATCATGTGAATTTAAAGTAGGAAACGCGGAATACCATGATGTCTCTCAAACGTTTGTTGTACAGCCGATGAATGTGCGTTGCTAGTGAGCTTAATTCAATCCATTTCACCCTCCATTTGATGTACGGATTTTTGGTGTCGGCATTATCCGACAGCGCCATCAAGGTTGACCTGTCGTACGTGGAAATGTTATGATTATTAACCCATGCCCAAGATCAGTACAAAGCGCACCAATAAACACACTAAACACGCAAGTCTCCAACGACTAAATGGTGCTCACTACAGTCACTGAAAACCGTAGACCAGCCTAATAAACCAGAATTTGTAGAAGTGTTGAAATTTTTGAAATAACGTACAAATCCTGTAAATCCAACGCCCGATTCATTAGTGAGGATGGCCGATTGCTGATGATTCGCCTGTCATAATTTTTGACTTCATAATGTATACTCTGCAATACTAACTTGAGTTTCCTCCAAAATTCGCTCACTCCGGCGGCTGCTGAATCGTCTGATTGTTCTGCCTATTTTATCCAAAGGATCAATTAATTTTATTAATTCCTTTGATGTAATTAAGTAGCAAACAAAATGCTTTAATATCAGTATAAAATTTTCATTTATGTAATTTAGTTGATCATTTATGTGTTTTGATAATGCCCGGTTTTTTTTTTTTTTTTGGAAAAGTGATTGAATGACTGATTCTAAATCTTACCATTGACGTTGAGACATTCCAAGCCTCTTCCACCTGCGATTTAGCCAATGCCACGACCTCAAAAATATCATCAGGCTGTGGCTTGGCTTTGTTCGCCCCCATATCAGCTTCCACCGCCCCGAGGGTAATTATTGCAACCAAGAGAAATGCACGGAAGTCGGCGAATGGCCGGAGTTTCCCTCTGAAATATATGCACTTCCATTCCATTATTGCAACGATGGATATTGTGGGGCGAAAGGGAAGGGTGAGAAATCCTTCCGTCCAAACCGACTTCTTGGCAATGGAAGAAGAAGATAAGGTCAATTGTATTCGGTCACCAAATGGTATAATATTCATTGGAAGGATATAAACAATGAGTGAGTAAATACGAGGATTTCACTTTCCAAAACCCGTAAACTTGTGTGGGTGTGTACAATGGTTAAAAAAAATTTCCCTGTCATTGTTCCATTAAGTATATATACAATGGACATTATTGTCTAGTGTTTCCATCATTTCCGTTTCTCATGTGTTTTTGACGGAACAATTTGAGTTTCGAGAATTCATTAGTGCTCCATGAATAAATGTCAAGCAAAAGTTGATACGTGTAATACCCACATGCATTTTTACAGGCTCATAAGTAAATAACGGAGAGAGTTTGTAACGCGTGCAAGTAATCAAACATACTATCTCTTAAGTGCATTTCTCAAATGTGAATTTGACTTTTAATGCGCTTGTGACGAACACAAATAAAGTTTTCTTTCCAAAAACAATATGATTGCAATTGGATAGTTCAAGCTTGGTTTCACGATTTTCATTTTTTGGAACCAAATAGATGATATAGCACATACTATATTGGGTAAATCCCTCGTGAGCCAATCGTGGACGTGCTGGAAGAAAATTAATGAGGATGTAATTGTTTTGTGAGGAATTCGTCCTTTATATGCCTTAAAGCCAAAGCAATATGAAGATGCGTTAAAACAAGAAAAGGGTTTTTAAGGGAATTTGGTATTTAGTAGGCTCTATCTCAATCCAAGAGCCAGTCACAGACTGACTTTAAAGCTCAATTTTTACACCTTTTATACTCGAATAATCATTACGTCAATCATCCCTTTTAGTCAAATATTCCTCATTATTAACAATTACCCAAATAATCCTGTACATATTATTCATAATGCCTCAAAATCCTACAGTTTGAGGCTGCTCTGTTATTAATGACTGAATAAACCAAGCCGTGGGACAATATGTACATAGTATTTTATAATATCATTTTAACTATGAACTGGGCAATTTTGCACATTATAATAGCTAAATAAAATTTAAATGAGCCGTAATTTATTTTTTACCCCCGTGAACCGATATGTCTGGGCACGTACGCAAGCAGTTACGTTACCAGACTCGTTACCAAGTCTGGGCTTAAATAAAATAAAAGGAAGTTCAAGGGTGGCAATTTGTTCAGCTGTTGCTTCTTTTCGGTTATAGCTAAAACCATGCACAAATTTTAATTTCATTTTCCGAGCATGCCCGTCAAGGAAATAATGAACCAGTGATAAAGTCTCAGAATATATTCATTCTGCTTCCGCCTTTGAAGCTTCTGCAAATAAAAATGTGCTTATCCAGCTATATAGGCAAGTATAAATGATGTAACCATGGATGAGCTGTGTCACTTAACATAAAGGAGCAAGTACTAATATGGAACAGAGAAAAGCGAACAAGCATGGGATATATATGAGGCAAAGGGGGAAGAGACGCAGAAATGAAGAGAAAAATGACAGGGGAAGATTTGTCCACAAATTTTGACGTAAAGGGGAATTACAGTATAATACATACACAGATATGCAGCTGGCAAAAGATATTAAGGAGATTCGAATGGGAGAAAGCAAGGATAAAACAGTGGAAGAGAGAAATATTGTCCTACATTAAAAAAAAGGAAGGAAAGACAAAAGAAAAAAATAGGGCTTTGATTCCAGACAAATTGAATCTCCAACCAATTCCCTTTATATTATCTCTCGGTGTGAGTCAGTGGAGGCATGTGAAATGTTGAAACGGGAGAAATATTCCACCCGGGACTCCGAGATGCATCGGAGGGTAGAAAAAATAATCAATTAAAATACGCACTCCCATAAATCTGCAGATGTCTCCGAGGAGGTTGTAAAAGTTTTCTTCAATAAGTCTGACACAGCCTTTGGGGAGGACTTGTTGTATGCGTGGGAATGTCCTTAGGAAAGGGCTTATATGATCAGGAGGGAAGTATCTATAGCCGGTAGCCGGGGTTGTAAATGGAGTGGCTCAGAAGGGGAAATAAAAACTTTGCATATGGGGACGCCATACGTAAAAAAAAAAAAAAGAAGGTACGAACATATCAAAGCCATTGAAGTAAATGGACTCCAGATACCTATAAAAATGCATGGGGAATAATGCCACACACCTTTTTCATACGGGACAGCAAGGAGAATAAAAACCGATTGTTTTTCTTTTCTTCCTCTCTCTCTCTCTCTCTCTCTCTCTCTCTTTCACCCACATTGATATTTTTTCCAAGAATGAGAAGGAGAAAGGGAACAGACGATGTAAGGGAAGTGATTCTACGCATTCGATTAACTATTCACAGTTCTTTGGGTCCTTCCATACACGGTCTTAGTCTGGGATTTGAGAACGCTTTTAGCCGGATTCACAAGAAAATGGCGTACCCTTCTCCTTAGGCCATCAGATCACTATTACCACCTTTTAGATGCTGATCTTGGGCATTATTATTAGATGAAATCAATGCGGTCAGAGTGCAACCAAGATAGTTTTTATTGAAGACAATAGTTTTGGGGTAATTTTTGAAAATAGTTCTCAATCCAGCGTATACTATTTGAATGTACGTCTATGCAATTTGCATTTTACTTATTACTTCGTCCTCCGGCAAAGCGAGGCTCATATGATATGACTTGCCAGCTTCATATGATATTACTTATCTGAAGGATAGGAGCAGAGTTTTTACTAGATCCGCTATAAAATTCAATTGTACAAAATAGTATGCACGTTTAATGTAACAGCAATTACAATGATTGTAGCAATTGCTATGCCACATTTGTGCCACAAAATAAATATTTTTGGTACTTTGGATGTTAAAAAATGATTGAATTTGTGTAAGTCGCAATAAAATTCAGAGGGGTAAAATTGTGATGAAGCACCGTTTTTCCAGCGGGAACCTTGGGGCTGGTGATCATTTGTTGTCACCCAAGAAAGCAATTCTCCATGTGGTGGAGAAGGGGAAATTATTCTACCAGGTGTACATTCTACCCTACATTCCTTCCTTTTCCATATATGCATGTACATTTAGATATGGCGGGTATTGATTCAAAAGGTGCTAAGTCCATATTTTTGAAAAATTGGGATTTTTTCATGAAAACACTTCCGTTTACCGGTACTTTGAATGATGTCCCATATATTGGTCTGATATTTTAAAATAAATTTAAAATCCTAGATTTTCTTAAGCACACTCTCATACATCAGCTTTTCTTTTTCCCCAGTAAAATTTGATTTTTGGATTTAACCCCCTTTGCTTCTACGTCCGTCATATCCGTACATATATGTGTATACGTAAGCGGGCTTTTCCATGTGAGAGTTGGTGCATACATGCATGTGGATGAGAGCTCTCTTTCTCTCTCCCTTTGCAAATCCAGCCGATTCTTCATGACTGAGTACTTGGACAGATCACATCTATTTTACATCGTGATTCCCTGTAAAAACAGATCTCCTCTCCCTTTAGCTTTCTCTCCTTTCCTGAGAAGTCTTGGCTCATACGGAGAAGACGCTGGGACGAAGTGAGTGTCAGAGGATCATATGCACAAGGATGGCAATGGACCTCCTCTTTAGCGGAAGAATCTAAAGAAGAAGAAAAGAAGAGGGCTGGAGGAAGTCACTGCTCTACATACTTCCCATTCGCTTTTTATGGGACTAACAATATGGGAAGCTCCACGTACGGCAACTACCACCACTTGCTCCCTTCCAACGTCCTTTTCACTTGATGAATGTGGCTCTGGCTTTCTCTTCTTAAGGGGCTGCCGCCTCCTTCTGTTTGCTTCCTTTCATTCTTTTCCTTATTTATCATAGCTCTTTTTTATTCCCATTTGTCCGTGTACTCCCTTTTTTAAAGGCAAATCGGTATACAATTGCATTTATGTGCTCTTTCCTCCCTTCATTTCCGGTTTGTATCCATCCGATCACATTTCCATTCTATTTATCTATTGTCTGATGGTGCCCCAATTATTTTTCTAACGCTACCTCTTCTACATATGTTTTGGTTTACGGTCTAAGGGAGGTTTTGCAACTCTTCTGTCCAAGTGTCAACATATCGTCCTTGTCTATCTCTCCATCTAAATGTTACTTTATTTGTCTTTCATTCGCTTTCTTCTTCTTCATTCACTTTTTTCTTTCATTTTCTTATTTTCTCTTTATTACTTCTCCGTCTGTTTTATTTCTCTTACTGTCTTTCTTTTTTCTTTCTCTTTTTGTATTTTTCTTACTGTCTGTCTTTTTTGTTTCTCTTTTTGTATTTCTCTCTTTCTTTCTTTTACTCTCTTTTTTGGTATTTCTCTCACTTTCTTTCTTTTACTCTCTTTTTTGGTATTTCTCTCACTTTCTTTCTTTCATTCTCTTTTTTGTATTTCTGTCATTTCTTTCTCTTACTATTCTTGCTTTCTCTTTTGTTTATTTCTTGTTCCTCATTTCGCTCTCTTACTTTCTCTTTTATTTATTTCTTGTTCCTCATTTCGCTCTCTTACTTTCTCTTTTATTTATTTCTTGTTCCTCTTTTCTCTTTCTAATTTTTCTCTTTCTTTTACTAGCTGTCACATCTCTTCCCCTTGTCCTCTATCTTCTTCAACTGTTTTCAAAAAAGAAAGCAACCATAAAAGACATAAATTATCTTGAAACTATAGTTGTTTAAATCATTCGTCTTCAAAATAAGTAAATTCTCCCCCCCGTAACTTCCTCCCAATGAACACAAGGAAGCAAAGTCACCAGTATTCTCTCGTCAATTAATAGCCAGGAGACTTTTGCCGAAGTAGACAAAATCCACTTTGCTTGATATGAAGGAGGAGATATTCGATTAGGTACGAAAAAAATGGAACAAGCCACACCAGTGAAGTTTTGGGGCGCTTTAGTTGAAACGGTCGCAGTTCGAGTAAAGAAAGTCCAAAGAGGAGAGCGTTGGGAAGAAATAGGATATGTAGAGAGATGGATGGAAAATCTCATGTTGCAGTTAAATGTCTTCCTCCCACACGGCTGCATGTTGGGCAGAGGAAAAATGTGCCCATTTGTGTACATGTATAATACATGTGCGAGGCATATAAATGTAAGTCATTCCGGAGCTTTTGGCATTCTCCTGGCACAATTTCTCAGGGTGGTGCAGCGTATCCATCACTTCCCTCCTTTGCTCTTTTTGCCCCATACAAAAGTCATGTAAATAGTATTCTAATGTGGGATGAATTATTTAGTAACAAAAATAAAATCTACAGAAAAGAAGAATAAAAAAAAATGAAAACTACGAAACATAGAATATAAAATGTGATCTAAAGAAACAAAATAAAAAAATTAAATCCAAAAAAATAAAATAAAAAAATTAAATTCACAAAGAAAGGAATAAAATCTCCAAAAACAAGAATAAAAAACTAGAATTCTGCATGAATAAAGCACATGCTCCGACTCATATTTTTCACTATTAGTATGATTACCACCTGGATTGCTATTACCATTTTAGAAGTTATGTCTTTGAGGAGGTGGATGAGGACGAGGAAAGGGAGGAGGAGGGGGAAAAGGAAGAGGAGTATGAGAGGGAAGATGATGAAGAAGAAGACACGCTGAGAGGAATACAAGACCACGTTCCAGGAATAACAATGAGCTCACCTCACACACAGACACATCAGAATCTCCTGTCCGTCCATCAAATGTCCTGGAGTATTTTTCCCTCCTTAGATATAAAAATAATGTGCTTATACATCTGAATGTGTTTACCTCTCCATCCTCCCTTTTCTTCTCCTCTTTCACTTCCAGGCACAGCAGGCGGAATATGGTCTTGTCTTTAAAATGCTCTCTCCTCCTTCCTTTATTTTTGCTTCCATTCTAAAATGTCTTTGGTTTCAAGAGACACTCCCGTCTTCTTTTTGGCATTTCCCACACTCTCTCTCTCTTTTGCATTTTGTGAGTTTGTGTAGAATTGTACGTGGAGAGTTTCGTCTGTAATTCAACATTTTTAGTTTCTGTTTTCCAGCATCCGATGGTTATTTTGTTTCTTAGTATGGCTGTCAATGATATTGGTTGTTGCCAAGTGACAGCGTGGAGGCAGTTGAAAATTGGGGGAAGTTTGGAGTGTGAAGAGTACAAGACTTTCCCCTTTACTAATCCATGCCCAAAGCGCTCTTCTCGTTTCCCTATATTTATTTCCAATATTCCTTTCTCCCACCTTAATTTCACTCCATTCTGCCATTTGGAATATACTTTATACAAGCGAAGTTTCTTCATTTTTCGGGGGCAACTCTATCCTCTGCATTCGTGGTCTTTCTTACTTTCTTACTCTGTCTTCCTTCTAGTTACATATGTTATTTCTCCGTTTCCATCCCATATAAATTATATTTACATACATCTCTCCTCCCACTTTTACGTCCCGATTTTCTCTCCGCCTTCCTTGCTGTCTTTTCCTATTCTCTTTCACAGCTTCCTGTTTTTGATATTTCAACCTCTGAATCTTTCTTTCCAACTACCTGTCTCTTTCCCATTTTCTTCTGATGGTCTCGTTCCGCCCTTTCCTCTTACTTTCTCCCTCTAGTTTGCCATTTGAACTACCTGCTTTACGTTTTCAGCCGGCTTTCTGTTTCCTCATTTCCCTCGTTTTCAGCTTACTTTCTCCTTCTGATTGCTCGCAACCGAGTGGTATCCGTTTTCCTTAAGTTTTCTCGTTTTTAGTTTGACTTGAACTCTGGAACTTTTCCCTTCCTTTCCTGAGATTCTGTCTGAGCTTCACCTTTCCCTTCCCAATTTTTCCAAATTCCGTTTTTTCGTCGAATTTACCTTTCTAGCCTTTCCGGGAAACTTGTTTATATTTGTCCTTCAACTTCCCTTCTCTTACGTTCTCCTTGTGGAAGATATTAGTTGCAATGGTGTTTTGTGTCATGTAAAAAATGATAAAGCATTTCTTGTTTATTTGAAAAACGATTGCATGCAATGAATGAAATGATGAGGTGGTGAAAGCCGCGTAGGTGTTTTCAGTTGCTCCTTGAGCTTGCTCCTGGAATGACCGTGCTTTGTTGCTTGCGACAATAGGAATACATTTTTATTTTAGCCTTTTCTTATTGTAGTTTATGCTTTGACCCGTGATAATATAATTTGCACAGTGTGTGCTGGTCCGACGTAAAATAGCTGGAACAAATGTCTGAGCTTGTCATGCCGGGATCCAACACTCCTTTTACCTGCTTTTTTAATATATTGCCTTGTTTTCTCTTTTCCGTTACGTGCTTTCCTTTCTCTGTTGTATTTGTTGTCCCGCTATTGTTTTCACCTTCTCGTGCTTTCCTTTCTCTTTTGTATTTGTTGTCCTGCTGTTGTTTTCGCCTTCTCGTGCTATTTATTTCTTGTTTTTTCCGCCCTCTTGCAGCATGTTGTCATGGATTATAGTTCTATAATTTTGACCTTTTCCACATTAACTGCTCAAATTGCTCCATCTGACGCTCTAACAGCTTCACTCCTTTTTTTTGCACCTTTGGATCTATCCAAACGCTTGTTTCATTAGCATTTCTATTTCGGGTTTTTTCGTGTATTCAATCTTAATTATTTCTTCCTGTATGTCAGAACCCACTGCTGGAAATTATACTTACTTTCTCCCCGCTTGTCGCCTTCTCAGAAGTTCTATTTGGAATGTGTGGTTTGTGGATTCTCCGAATTTGTTTCTAGACCGTTCTGCGGATAATTAACCGATACACTCTTCTAATATTCTGGCCTCTCAATTTCCTTTGTCACTTCCCCTGCCATTCCCTGTCACTCTAGAAGCATTCCATGAACTGGGGTCTGTCTCCGCTTCTTAGCAGTTAGTGCGGATTAGATTTAGTTTGCGGATAAGTTTCTACATCCTAACTTTTATTATTGTCCCATACATATTTTTACGTTTCCTCTCCATCTTCTATCATGTATACCGCGCTTTCACGCCTTTGAAATCTCCCAAGACCTATTTTCTGATTACCATATTGGAAATTGTTGCCAGGATGCTTTTAGCGGCAACACTCCTGTCATTATAAAATTTCTCCCACCATCTTCATTTTTGAATTCTGCGGAAGGAGCGAGAAAAAATGGAGTTTTCCTAGAAACATATGCCTTAATTATGTATTTAATCCTATTTCCGCTGTCATTTAGTTTGCTAATAACATCAAAAGGTGGCGACGCATTTTTGTCCCTCACGCGCCCCTTTTTGTTCAATTTGACTATGTTGATGATTATACGCGTGGGAATATCTCCCTCGAGGCGTTTAATGGACGCACATAATGGGGTTGCATGGGGGATCTTTATTCTCACTGGCAGTAGTTCCGGGGAAATTTTTCGTCGGCTGTGACATCCGATTTTGCTTACAAAATTGTGTGCATCGTATTATTATATATCTTAGGCTCGTAATACAACCGTTTTTTATGTTCAAATAATTCTTAGGAAAAATGTTCCTTACTTTTTAAAGGAAGGTTCGGATTACGGATTGTACAGCTTTTTTTAAAAAATGGAGAAACATGTTTTGGAGGTAATGAGCGTTTATAGGTCTACAGATAAATGACAACATTCCAAGCTACCGTTGTTGCATGGAATGTAGAATGTCCTGGTTTTAATAAAAGGGAGCTCCAGGGGGGAATACAATGCTTCAACTTTTTTTAAAAATTATTTACTGGATTCTACAAACTTATATCTATTTTTAAACTTCAAAAATAAATGTTTTACAATGCATTTTTGTACCTATTTACCTATAGATACCTATTAAGTGTGTACCGTGAAAAATAAGGCTGTATAAAAAATACAGCATGTGCGACAAATATTTGATTTTCCCGTCTTTCTTCCTGTTAGCAGTTGTTTGCCCATAGTCTGTTCTTATGTCTGGAATGAACCATATGATTTAGTTTTGTACATATATTGCACTTGATCCTATTTTTAATTTTTTGCTTCCCCGCTTTTTCCAGTTTGAATAATATGCTTAGCATATTATTCGTTTCTCCCTTTCCGTTGGCTTTCTCTCTGTTTCTGTTTTCAATTCTTTGATTTGTTTATGCTCTGCGTCTCGCTTTCTCCAATTATTTGTACTTTCTCCATTTACGCTCTTGCATTTACCTATGTTTCCTCCGTTTAGCTTTGCTTTCTCTATTTCTTATATTTTCTCCGTTTAGCTTTTCTTTCTCCATTTCTCATATTTTCTCCATTTGCTTTCTCCATTTCTTATATTTTCTCCATTTGGTCATGCTTTCTCCATTTACATATAACATTTCAATGGAGTAAATTCAAGCTTTACTCCATTGATAAATTTATTGAGTTATTACGTGAAAATATCATTGATATACTGCAGGTGTCTTTAGCAAATTTCCAAAACATAACATATCAAGTTTCACTAAAACTTCAGTTCAAGAGAGGTTTTAAGAATAACACTTCTGAAGTAAAAGATTTGTACATGAATAGTTATAAAAAAATAGTTTTAAATGTTGAGCAAATTGAGAAAAGTTTAGAGAAAAGTGTAACTGCTGTAAAGGAATGTGTGGAAAATTTCGAAAAGTTCGGGTCCGGTTGGGTTACGACGCTAGTACTTGGAATGGATATTCGAATTAGTAAGTATGTATTTCCCGCAGGTTCCTGCTTTGTAAGCATTCCGAAGCACATTGTGGGTAAACCCACTGTCATTAATGTGAGGAATAATGACAATATGTGTTTTAAGTGGGCAGTTTTATCGGTGCTATATCCAATAACTAAACATCCTGATAGAATTTCGACTTGCAGGGAATTTAAACGTTTTTACCGTTGGTATTTATATCGATTTCCTCTAAAATTAAATAATATAATTTTTGGGGGGGAATCGAATCAAATCGCTGTTAACGTGTTGGGCATATACTTTTTCCCATGCGTATTTCTACTTTTAACTACCAAGAGAACTTTGAGACTGTAAATATTTTGAAGGTAAATAATTATGGTACTAATGATTGCCACTACTGCGGAATTCGCGATATTAATATAGATTGTTAGAGAAACAAAATTGCCACAAAAGTTTCTGTGCTTTACATGTCTGAACAAATTTAATAGTAAGTTGGACATGAAAATACATGTAAAAATGTGTAATGCCCTTCCTGCTAAAACCGTCAGAATGCCAGAAGGACCAGACCCGGAAACCCCACCTACTTTAAAATACACGCAATGGAATAAAATGTGCAAAGTTTCGTACGTAATGTACGCTGATATGGAAGCTCTTCTTCCAAAATATCACCGAACTCATAAAAAGTATAAATATCTATCTAAACACAAACACGTACCACGCAGTTATGCTTATATAGTAGATAATGATGAGCAGAAAATCGTAGGAGATAAAATTTATAGTGGGAAAGACTGTGTCAAAAGATTCTTCGAAGCTTTACAGTTTGGGGGTAAATTTGTGGAGCAGGAATCAAAAAATGATTGTGGAATAAATAAGACGCGTGCAGATGAGATCAGGTTTCAACCTTCTACACACTGCTTTACATGTGGTGAAACATTTTCACCGGAAACGGGGAAATGTAGAGACCATAATCACAGAAATGGTAAGTTTAGATTTGCTCTGTGTACTAGCTGTTTAATTGCAACACGTTAGGAGATTTTCACGACACCTACTTATTTGGTGATGTTCTACAGCTAGCCAGCGTATTTGAAGATTTTAGGGAGACGTGTATAAATTATTTTAAATTAAACCTAGTTCATTATTACAGTATTCCAGGATTTTCATTGGATGCATCTCTTCTCATGTCAGGTATTACACTTTAATTAATTTCAGACAAAAATATGTATCTGTACCTTAAGAATGCTATGAGTGGTGGAATGAGTACAGTCAGCAAGCGATATGTAAAAGCTAACAATCAATATGCACCCGAATATGATTGTGATAAACCTTCAAATTTTATAGTATATTTAGATACAAATTCTTTGTATGGGAGGGCACAACCGCATTATTTACCTATTAGTGGTTTCCAGTGGCTGGGTGATTTATCTCCGTTCAATTTAAATTGTTATTCGGAGACGAGTGATGAAGGAGCCATTAACAAATCAGCCATCGTTACAAAAAATATATAAGAAACCAAAAAATTAAAGTTTGTAAATTGCCAAGTATTCGATCTTGTAACCACAAATTATTTACAATAGAGCAGACCAAGAGTAGCTTACATGCGTTTGATAATAAACGTTATATTATGAACGATGGTATAAATACCTTAGCTTGGGGTCTTCATTAAATAAATTAACAAAATATGTAATTTGTTGTATTGTAGAAAATGTAAATAAATATGCACGAGAATATACGTAACTGCTTACACCTTTCTTGTTAAAACCGAAAACTAATCATTCTCATGTGTTATTTATTTCATTTATTAAATTTTGCTCCATTACTCACATTAAAATTGTTGAGTGGTACATGAGGAGTCAAATCCTTTGATTCCTCTCATGCTCACCTGCGCCATTGCCTGATAATTCGAAAAAATACAACGCTTTTTCCCCAACACAATCCGCCCGCTTATGAATGTAGCCTCACTTTTTCAAGAGAGATAATATACACCTTGTTGGATCCCATATATTAAGGTTTTGTTTTGAAAAAAGAAGCAAAAATTGGGAGCATATGGTTTTTGCAATTAAATAGTGTGGAAGAAGACTGCAGACCACGGCAATTTTCCTGGGCGAGAGAAGGAAAGGGAGGGGAGAGTGAACTATTTTTTGTTCATTAAAAAGACAAGTAAGAAAGAGAAAAAGAGGGGGCTGGGAGCTGAGAGATGGATAGAAGGGAAGATGGCTTTGATGTAACGTACGTATATATGTATACACTGATAATAGGAAATTATTCATGACTGCGACCTCATCCACCGTGTAGTAAATTGGAAGACGCCATAAGGAAAGTGGGATGGGAGAAACTATAGGGAAGACAAAGTATACAAGCAAACCAGTGCGAGATGAATATGAGTGCATTCACTCCATGTATTAAGCCCAACTTTTCTGGAAAGGACTTGGCGGGAGAGACTTAACTGAAAATGGGAGAGAGACGGAGACAGAATAAAGGAGATGGGAGGAGGAGGAGGTGGCGGAGGACGAGAGAATCAAGTCTCGGGAACCAGCAGAAAAAAAAGGAGAGTGGAAAAGCTGAATGGAAATTAAGAACGAGTACTTGAGCAATTCCTCCTCTTTGACAAGTCTTCATGTCCAATCCATATTTATGAATTCAAATCATTTGCTGATTTATCTCTTGAGTCTTGCCGGGATGAAACGCGGTCGTGAAGCCTCCAAGGAAACATACAGAAATCTCCTGGGTATCCTCGAACTCCTCCAGGAAGATGCGTAGCTGGAAAAAGGCGACATAGAGAGTGAAAGGATGGAAGGGAAGGACAACTGATGGTAGGTCGATTACATGGGAAAAGATGCGGAGAAAAATCTGTGAAAAAATTCGTAAAGACCATCATGAGAGAGCCTATGGACCGGATATGTCCAAAAAAGCAAATCTAAAAGAAATAACTAAAATTTGAATACGTACATGCTATGCCACGGTATACAAGAAATTCTATGAAGGAAGCTACTTTTATGTATATGTAAGCATTTGAACATGTGTGGCTGTAATTACAAACGTAGGAATCGTTGCAATTAGTAAACTACTTTCTAGAAAGAATTCAATTTGAAATTCCCAGAGTTACAGACATCAGAATGAAAAACCAGGAGTTCTTCCTAGAAAAGAGAATCATGGGGAAAGTTTATACAAGTCTATGCAGAGTATAAGGGGGAAATGCTGAAAAGGAAAGGCTAGACAAGAACTTTTGGAAGAAGACGAAGTATTGAGAAAGCTACTGAAACTGAAAAAGAATAATTATATATATGTACATACATGCATATGATGTGAAAGCTAGTCAAATGTAAAACATTTCCCAAGTGGGGAAAGGAGAGAGAGCTGCAAAGCAGGAGGTAGATAGAAACCTTATGACGAGGGAAAATAAAGATAAAAAACTATTTAAAAGGAAAGATACACAGGGGAATCTACAGAAATGAACAGAGAAAAAACAACTAACAGAGAAAATACAGAGATAAATAATATTACTGAAAATGGAAGACTGCAGAGAGAAATGTCATTCAAAGGGGGAAAGCAAAGAGGAAGTCAAAGAAAATATGGAAGGCGCGGAAATGCCATTAAAAAGGATAAAACAGAAAAACGAAGAAAGCAAAGAAAAACAGTAAAAACGGAGAAAGCAGAGAAAAACAGTAAAAGCGGAGAAAGCAGAAAAAAAGAGAAAAACGGAGATTAAAGCATAGAAAAACGGAGCAAGCAGAGAGAAAACAGAGAAAGCAGAGAAAAACAGTAAAAGCGGAGAAAGCAGAAAAAAGAGAAAAACGGAGATTAAAGCATAGAAAAACGGAGCAAGCACAGAGAAAGCTGAGAAAAACGGAGAAAGTAGAGAAATCGGAAAAGCCGCGAAGAAAACGACTAAAAAGAGAAGCAGAAGAGCGAAAGCTCTTAAACGGAGAAATTCGAGAGACGAGAGAAAGCTGTTCAAATGAAGAACATGTAGAGGTATTTTTTTTTACCAGAAAAAAGTAAGAGAGAAAGCAGAAATGAATGACAACTGAAAGTGTAAAATTAGAAACTGACGATGAGAAAGAAAGTAGAGAAACATTGGTAGGTGAAGAGAAAGCAAGAGGAAATATTTCAAAGGAAACTATCAAAGTGACTGCCAGTGTTGGAGATGGAGAGTCAAAGCCTCTTGAAAAGAGGAACTCCGATGTATGAATATAAAGTTGAGGAGAAAGCATGTAGGCGGTAGAGGACAAGGAAGGTAGAAGAGGAAGAGGTTCAAGGCGGGGAGATAAAGTGAGGAGAGGATTTTGGGTGAAATGAAGGGAACATTATACCTTCCTATTACGACTCATCCAATTCTCACACTCTCTTTCCCCTTGTACAGGGAAGACTCTTGCCAGGCATTACTTAACTACTCACTTTGTCATCTCCTCCCTGTTTTCCTCCTGTCCTCCCCCCTCCGCCTTCCCACTTGTGTTTTATTACTTCCTTTACATAATTGGAACATTGAATGGAAAGGGTGCTTCAACTACACTCTCGTCTCCATGTATTTCACGTCTTATCCGTCTACCTTCCCAGGACTTGACAATGTCCCCCTCCCTCTCTTTCTCCTTCTTCCACTGAATTTTCTTCATCCATATACAAACACACATATGAAGGGTTTAGAAGCAAAAGACGACAAGTCCAAAATACCAAATTTTACAGGAGAAGCAAAAAGTTTTGCTAAATTAAGAGCTTGTATATATGTGTCTATATGCATGTGCTCCAAAATTCATCGACCATATTTGTCAATTTACGACGGATTGAAGGAATTCAAAATGGTGGACTTAGCAGCTTCTGCACCATCTTTTCGAGGTTTATCCTACAGAAACAAACCAATCTACGACAAAATTGTAGCATCTTGACTACTTTCCCTTAGCATTATAATAATTTTCCTAAAATACCCGTTTTATTAATTTTAAAAAAATTGAAAATTAAATATTGCTCGGAAATGTTTTTAGGGGAAACCCTTATGGAGAAACCCATGTTATAATTTAGTCACCACGGGGTCTTCCCTATGCAATTTTATCAAATCTCCGAAAACTTGTAGATTCGCATTTTTTCGTGTAGACGTAGTTTCAACGTTGATTGCGAGGAAAATTAGCGAGACGACTATTGCAGGCATAAAATACCTGTGTAAGTGTACCGAAGAAAATGAAAATCTAAAAATTTCCCGAGATTTGAAAAATTGCAAAGGGGGTGATCCTGTGGTAAATAAATTTTAACATTTAAAGCGTTTTCGAGCGAAATTAAATTTCCAATATTTTTTTAAAATAAGAAAACGAGATTTTTAAGAAAATTCTTGTTGTGCCAAGGGAAAGTGGTCTAAGCACTATCATAATGCTCAAGTTTGGTGCGATTCCATGAGCGAATTTCTTTTTTTGGACTTGTGACCTTTTGCTCCCAAAGTACTGGTGGACTTAACTCCTGCACCTGAATCATTTTTGCGTACCGAATTTTTTGTTGAACACATTGAAAAAACTAAAACGGCCGAAGATGAAGCTAGTCATAGACAGAATGTTTCCGGAAAAACCTGGATTTTGAAAATTCTGGACTTATCCTCTTTTGCTTCCAAACCCTTCAAATGTACAATGCATATACAAGGAATTCCCTCCGGATGAAAAAAAAGAAGGGGTTGTGTTGAACACGAAGGGTAATCGCTCATGGAGATAAGCCAGATTTTCTTGGAGGCGCATCAACACATTGGAGAATACTGGAGAGTGAAATGGCATGGGTGCACCATCTTACGAGTGACAGTCGTAAAAGAAAAAAATTCATGGGGAATCTAGCATGAATTTTAATAAGTGATTTTTATCAGTAAACAAAACACAAGAGGTAAAAGTACCCCATGCAGGACATTTCCAAAATGGTTCGGAGCTGTTTGTGCATTCCAGAAAAAAAGCAAATGTGGAACAGCTGCGGAGAATCAAATTATGGAAGCCAAAAGCGGCGAAGAGAGAGGAAATGGGCTGAAAGATGAAATTCCTTGGAAATGCAACAATTAATTTTGAAAAAGTAAACAGTACACGAGAATATACAGATGTAATCTCCCCAGGCGTAATAACATTTGGGTATAAAAGCTTGAACAATCATAAAAAATATAAAAAACATGTGCACAAATAAATCCCACAAAATATCCCAGGTGGATGAGAAAACTCTCAACGTCAATCGTGGAAGACGAATGGAGAAATTAGTAATCGCAAGCAATAAATTAAAAACATCCAAGAGAACAATTTCAGGACAACGGCAGGGATAGCCATGGAGGAAGCGAAGACAAACAAAGGTTTGCACTTGGACTAAAAGCTCTCACAATGAAGCCGCAGACGGGAAGAGCAGAAGCAGACATTGCTTGTACCAGGAGTTTAAAGGGATTAAGATTAAAGGAAAGCAAGTAAGACATTTGGTTACCCTGACATGATTATATTTGTCTAAACAGGAAACTTCCCGACCAACACAATCCTTTCCTCTGGGAAAGTGGGTCTGCTTGAGCTCCATTCCAACTAGAAGCATTAGGGAAAGACATGAGCCCAGGGGATAAGCCGGAGAGAGTCTGACCCACTCCATCCCCTTCCTCATAATTTCCAAATGCAATCTTGGGAACAGAGCCTAGTAATTGGTCACGAGAAAATAACGGAAGGGGCCGTTGGAAACATAGTCTAATCGGTTTATCAGAAACGTTTGAGTTGGTCCTAAAAGTGATACAGGAATACACGTATCACATATGATTTCTACAGGGAGAAAGGAATGTCCGAGGATGTATGAAAAGCCAAAAAGAGAGAGGTGGACTGAAAATAAACAAATGAGAAATTACAACAAGAAAGAACGATTGAAGAAAGCAAAGAAACAGAAAAAGGTGGGAAAGTAAAAAAGAGAAATTGTAAGCAAGAAGGAGGGGAAACAAGAAAAAGAAAATAAAAACCAGAAGGAGGGAAAACACGAAACAAAAGAAAAACCAGAAAGAGGGAAAGGGTGAGGAAAGAAAGAGGAAAGGCGCGAGTAATGTAAACAAAAGAAGGAAAAAGGAAGTGAAATCGAGAAAATAACAAGAAAGAGAGAGCAACAACAAGACGAATTAAAAACGAAAAATGCATGCGTAGACAGAAAAGTAAGACGAAATAAGGCTAAAGGGAAAACAGAAAAGATAGAAAGTAGCAAGGAGGACGACGAAAAAACCAGGAATGATGAAGAATGTCAGAATCCAAAGAAGATAACATGAAAAGGTAGACTGCTGAAAGGACCCTTGAAAGATGACCCTTAAAAGGAGCAGAAAAACTGGATAAAGAGAACAAACTTGAAATAACAACAGCACCAAAGAAATAACAATAAAAACTCAAGAAAGCCAGAAAGAAGCAATTCTGTGGGATCAGAGCCATATTAAAGTAATGTATATACATATGTATGCACATGTAAGATAAAAGCATTTTTGCAAGGGAAAAACCTCCCGGAAGAAAAAGAAAGAAAGAACGTATAGTAAAAACATGGGAATAAGGCTAAAGCCTCCTCTGTGTACAAGAAAGCCCCGTCCCACGAAACCATATAAGATTACCACTAAAAATTCACAGAGGAATACGTCCGTCTCTTGCTCCGTATTCATTCACACAGGAAAGAAAAATAGTGAAGAAAAAAGGACGGGGAAGGTGGACCTAGCACAGTTGCGCTCCCTCGTATTTGTACAATCCATTTATGCCTCAAATGTATGCATTATATGCGTCTATTGACACAGGAGAGACCCAGTTGTTCCACGGCAGAGAGAAAAGAGAAGAAGAAGGGGCTTGTTATGAGCCCCTTAAAAATTGCATGTCCGACTCACGTTAATATGAATATTTCATGTGACCATTCTTTATCTTCCCTCTTCCCCTTCATCTCACCATTAAGAAAGCACACGCTTCCCCTATATCCCTCTTTTCTCCTTCTCTCTCCTTTCCCCTTGCCTCCTTTTTCCCTCTCCGTGATTAAAACAACTACCATAAATTCTCCAGCTCTTACCTTCCATTCTCCCTTGAACTACCTCTATATCTAAATGTAGCTTCGTCCCCGGTGAATACTGAATACTGTAGGAAATGTGTAAAAGGGTCTAATTGTCCTAACACAATTATATGAAGCTTTTCTTCATGGAAAAATCCCTATTGTCAACAAAGCCAGAAGGTTGGTTGATAAAACGTTTTTTTTTTTTTTTATTTCTAAGAAAATACATGAGAGAATAAAGAACCGTTTTGAGAGTAGAAATAATAAAGTACATGACATATATGGTGTGTGAGAGAATTTAGGGGAGCAAAATCTAAAACAAAATGGATGAAAATGTATGTTTTTTTTGCATGGCAAAATCCTATAGGATTTCAAGGAAGACAAGAACGTGGGTGAGATCTGAATCTTTATGCATTAAGAATTACTGCAAAAAAAATCCAACTCAAATGAAAAGGATTTACCACATGTGTTCCTCCGCTGCCCACTGTGTAACTGTACCTACACTGTTTTTGTTGTTAAAAATGGATTCAAGACTTGATTTTGTCGTAATAAATATGCAGATGTATGTACATGCCTTTATAAGTTGGAGGGAAACACGAGGGAAAAAATTGGTTTTTCTTGTTCCCTCAGCAAGAAAAAAATGGTGCTTACCTATATGTGTACACGGTAGTCACAAACTGGTTGAAATCCAAACGGAATTTATAGTACAAAACTAAAGCTGTGCCGCAAAAAACTATAGTAACTTTTCTTGTGGATGATCTTATTAAAGGCTATTTTTTTTTAAAGCGTAGTCTTAACTAGGTTGAAATGTATACGGTGAAAGAGTTATTAAGGGTTTTCAAAGTCAAATTGGGAAAAAGTGGGTGAATAGCCTTCGTATTTTATGGCGGCGTTTGTTGGTGGGAAAGAGCATAAAAGGTAAGAAAAATTATGTTCATTCACAGCACAACTGTCCAGAGAAAAAGAATTTCCTGAGGATATTTTGAGGCCAAACATTTCTTTTTAAAAACAAATATGTATAATGCTAGCACACAGGTGTATGTATAGGTATACTGGGTATACATACCGTCGTTTATGAATCATTTCTAACTAGATCATGCTAGAGCTTAAAACCAAAGCTGACCAAAAAGATCAAACCTGGCAAAAATCACTTTGTGTGAAATATCAGTTAGTCAATTTTGATATTGAAGCATCCGTTGGTCGGTTATGCATTTAAGCTCCGGCATGAGTTAGTCGGAATTGATTTTATTAAGCGACGATATATTGATTGCTGTGGAGAAACAAGCGGGCAATATTACCTCATAGGGCTTGTACTCGTCTCAGCGGGAACTCTGTGAGTTTATTGTTAGAGCGTGCACGGCGAAGGAAAAAAGTAATAAGTTGCTCTGATTGCCTTCTTCCATTGATCTTAGTGGAGAAACTGTTCCGCGAAAGGGTAATACCAATACAGGGAAGTACGAAAGGGAAGCAAGAGCGACAGAGTTAAGGCAAACGAAATACTAGAGAGGCTGTGTGCGAAACCAAAAGGGATGTAAAGAGCAAGAAACTCGGAGAAGTGAAGTAAGAGGAAGCCAGGAAAATGGAGGAAGAGAAAGCAGAATGTAAAGTGGGAAAACCAATTGAAAATGAATGGAAATAGAGAAATAAAATGGAAAATGAAAAAAAAACAGAAATAAGGAGGGAGAAAGTAAATGGAAAATGATTATAGAGAGAGTGAAAACCAATTGGAAATAGAGACAGAAAAATAAATGTAAGCAAAAAGAGGACCAAAAACGAAAAAGAAAAACACAGATAGCAAAACGAAGATAAAGAAAGCGAGAAGAATTTAGTTTCCGTACTTAAGTACGGAAACTAAATAGAGCAACTGAAACAAGGAATGAGAGAAAAAATTGATAAGAAAGAAGATAACTAAATATTTGAGACAGAGCGAAAGGGAATAAAAGGGTGAGAGAATAAAAAAAAATAGAGAGAGTTGGAGGCACAGATGAAAGAGACAAAAAGGGAATCAAGAAGAAAGCAACAACAGAGCCAGGCAACCAAAAAAGCGTTTGGGGGGGTTGGGTTTGATGTACATTAAAGAGGACGTGGCATGATGGGAAATGTAAGCAAACTCAATTTTATGACTGTACCGTTGCTTTTTATGGTAAAAAAAAACAACGTCGTGTAGCAAAAAAAAAGAAGGTCTTTACTATACATGGACATGCCCCTGAATTCCTAATGTATTTCCTCTCGCACTCTATACATGTCCCATATACATGTCCAGGCGTGGGGTTTTTGGAGAGAAAAAATGGCTCCATGCACAATATTAAATGATTGGACTCTCCACGGGGTGTATTTTTTCTGGCTCTCACTCTATTTCATTCATTTGAATGGGGAAAGTTATGAGAAAAGATTTACCTTGCTTTCCATTAAAATAATACACTAAAAACACTCCTGTATGCTAAAAGCACATGAGAGTGTACTTTTCCCCAAGAAACGCAAAAAGCCTCCGCTGTAAGTGACAAATAGGGGAAAAGTGCAAATTGTGTTCTTCGTCGGAAAATGTGTAGAGAAATGGTGGGAGAGAAAAAGGAAAGGAAAGGGAGCTCATCCAATCTGATAAGAAACAGTTTTAAATAAAACATGCAAAAAACAGTTACCGTTGCACCCTTGCCTTTCACTGTATTAACGGTTTTACTTCTGCCCAAGACTTGTACTTAAAATTCACTCGCTTTTCTTGAAAATAGTGGATGTGTTAATTAGAGAAAAGACGAGAAAAATAAGCAAAAAACTGGTGAAATTTTAGGGTGAAAGAATACATTTTATAGACTATCAAAGCTTGTGCCTGTCAAATGCATAGATTTGTGCCTGAAAATCTGGACTGACATCTCCAAAAAATGCAAATGCAGCTTTGTTGTAATACAATTTGAATGTTTTGAATGTTGCTTCTTAAAAAATCTTGAAAATAGATTTGTCCTTTCTCTTGGGCAAATTCTATTTTGTCTCGTAATTCTCGTTACAGCAAAAAGAGCCTGCTGAGACAGCATCATAATCTCCTCGCTCACATGTCCTTTGGTGAAAAAGTGAACTAATCCCCTAACAAAGATCCCTAAGTGGTAGTAAGTAACCAATCCCCTATTAAGCTTGAAAACATTTAATCCATTAGTACACACGGAAGCCCGGCGTTATTTGTTGTTTTCTGTCCCTCGTGGAACCTTTGCAGGCCAGGGAAGTACAGGAAAAGAAAAAATACGTCAAAAAAGGGGCAACTTGGCCCCTAATACTCGTCCATAATTGTCGCATTTAATCGTCCTTCTCCCAACGGGGAAGTGCTAGCTCAAGGGAAAGAATTAGTGACGGTTAACAAGGGACAAAGGCTTCCTTCGTGATTCACGCAATTCCCGGGGATTTCTCCTCCAACAACAAGACCTTTCTACGTAAACATGGGATGAACATGCGAGAGAGACTCTTATTGCATATGTACGTATACATATGCAATGTATGTATATGTTATGTAGTTTTATTTTACTTTCAAAAAGAAATGAGTTAACGACGGACGTCGGTTTCGCGGACGTCAGTATCTTATGGACCAACTTTTCCAGGGAGAGAGCAAGAGAAAGCAAATAGGCTGGTTGGAGCCCGGAGAAGAATGGACGTTGTTAGAAGTAGTAATATTGTGTAAATAAAGTGTCTTAAATGATTGCACATAGATTGGAAAATAATGAGTTGGGGAGGGCGGAAGGGGAGGAGGTGAAAGCTCGTGGACGCCGAGGAGCCTGCTTTCTCTTTCTTCTCCCTATATTTCACATGCACGTATTCCTACATACACACAAACACACTTGCGTTTTTGAATGTCCTCTAGTCAAAAAGAGAGAGAGAGAGAAAGTGATAGAGAGAGAAAGTGAAAGAGAGAGAGAAAAAGTGATAGAGAGAGAAAGAGAGAGAAAGTGAAAGAGAGACAGAGAGAGAAAGTGAAAGAGAGACGGAGAGAGAAAGAGAGACAGAAAGAGAAAGTGAAAGAGAGACGGAGAGAGAAAGAGAGACAGAAAGAGAAAGTGAAAGAGAGAGAAAGAGAGACAGAAAGAGAAAGTGAAAGAGAGACGGAGAGAGAAAGAGAGACAGAGAGAGAAAGTGAAAGAGAGAGAAAGAGAGACAGAGAGAGAAAGAGAGAAATAGAGACAGAGGAAGAGAGAAATAGAGACATAGAGAGAAAGAGAGACAGTGATAGACAGTGAAAATTAGAGACAGAGGAAGAGAGAAATAGAGACGGAGAGAGGAAGAGGAGAGGAGAGACAGTAATAGAGAGAAGTAGAGACAGAGAGAGAAAGAGAGACAGAGATAGACAGTGAAAATTAGAGACAGAGGAAGAGAGAAATAGAGACGGAGAGAGGAAGAGGAGAGGAGAGAGAAATAGAGAAAGAGGAAGAGAGAAACAGTGACAGATAGAGAAAGAGGAGAGGAGGGAGAAGAAGGAGAGGAGAGAGAGTCTTCCAGTGCTTCCGTTGGTCTCATAAGCCACTGTAAAAGAAGGTGGAAGGGGAATGGATGAATCTGGACTTTACCTAGTAAAGCCCGGGTAATTAGATTGCACAGCTGATGTTGACAAGGTATTTACATGTAATGGAGAGACTTCCGTTATATTTTAGTTCAAGGTTGTTCAAGCTATGTATTTGTTGATGTTCTCTGTGTTACTCTTTTTTTTTCTCTCTCGTCATCTCATCTCCTCGTCCTTTCCCCAATCTTTACACATGAATTTTGAGAGAATTAGAATGCGAGAACAGAGGAAGAAAGAGAGAGAGAGAGAGAGAGAGAGAAAGGGAAGTAGGAGCAAAGAAAACTGAGGGATTTGATGTGACAAGAAAGAGAAGCATGACAATCAGTCTCTCTCCATGATTCCCGGCATATATTTACATATATCCTCATTGAAATACGAAACCATCGCATGAAATCACTGCTAACAAAACTTGTCTTGTTCTTAAAGATTCTTTCACAAGGATGAAAGTCCTTCCTTCCTCCGTTTTATGCATCCTCAAGTTCATTTTTATATTCCAGACTCAATGCCTTTCCTTTATTCCGTCTCTCTCTCTCCTCTCTCTCTCTCTCTCTCCTCTCTCTCTCTCTC